>KQ995711.1:69021-83775 GCA_001598015.1 Dorcoceras hygrometricum
GGAGCCGCAATGGTTGTGGGCCCACGGCTAGCTGTATCCCTGAACCATTGAGGGTCACACAAGTACTAGATTCGAGATTCCCGCATGGATACTCAGCTCAATGTGTTGAGCACGAGAATAGGATTTCGGGAAGTGCGACTTCCTAAAAGTCAACAGGGGTCAAACCGGGATTTGATGCTGTTGAGGGGCAAAACGGTCTTTTTGCACTGGGGTTCTGAAAAATGGTTTTTCATATCATAACATTCAGTTTTGGAAACTGAGTTGATCGGTCCGATCAGATCGGCGATCGGAGTTACGATGAAGTCTCGGTGGTGGAGATGAACTGAATGTTCATTGTTGGACCCGGGCCCGTTGGGCCGGTCCAAGTCCAACACTTAATCTAATTATATATACTTAAGAGGCTTGATTAAAACTTGATTAACTCATCACAACCCTAACCCTAAAAGTGCTAGCCGCCTCCCCTCCTCTCTACACACGCCGCCGCCGCCGCCGCCGCCGCCGCCGTCTTCGCCGTCGCCGCCTAGAGTCGCCGGAATTCGTTCCGGCCGATTCGACGAGGAGAATCCGTTCATGCAGAATTCATCAGTGCTTCTAGTGCAGGCTGACGAAGGAGTCTCGGTTCTGGTCGTGGACCGGATTGGCGATTTCTACCGCAATCTACCGAGAAGAGCCGACGTTATTGTAACTACGGTTGGAGTCAGGCACAAGTGCCAGCAAGGTAATCGTCTAAAACATCCTATGAATGTCGTAGTTTGTTTTGAATTTTTCGTATTGATCGTCTCCCGGCTTTTATTCTATGTTCTTCCGCTGCCTCGCCGGGGGGCGGATCCGGATCCCCAACATTTTGAACCAAACTCTATTTTAAGTATGAAGTATTTTGAATTGATATTGGATCAGGCCTTTATTCGAAAATTTTTAGCACATATTTTCATGATGCTTCCGCATAATTGTTGTATTAGCGCACGTGGCCTGACACTTTTGGTATCAGAGCTTAAACTGGGATAAGCTCGTCTCCTTTTGATCACACTTGAGTCTAGGAACAGTGTTTGAGTTTTGATTTTGACTGACTCTGTGATTTGATTATCTACCTCTGTGATTTATCTACATGTTTTCTTACCTCTGAGTTTTGGTAGATGCCGCCGAGGAGAGGTAGGAGTAGGATTGCTAGGCAGATAGATGGGGAGTCTAGAGCCCCGGGCAGTGATGTGGATGTTGAGCATCAGGGTATCCCTTTGCATCGTCGTGGTAGATAGGCTGAGGTAGAGGTGGATGATGTGACCCGACAGATTGGAGAGATGGAGCTAGTGTTGGCTATGTTCCAGAGGATGAATCCCCCGACGTTTACTGGTGTTGAGGCTGGTCTGTTGGCTGAAGGCTGGCTTGAGCACATGGAAGAGTTGTTTGACGCTGTGGAGTACTCGCAAGAGTGGAGATTGAAGTTATAAGTGTTGTAGTTGAGAGAGCATGCGCAACGCTGGTGGAAGGGTACTTCTCGTGTCATGCGAGAGACTGGAGTTCTGATTTCATGGGAGAGCATCTGTGCAGCTTTTCGACAGGAGTATACCCCTGAGTCTTTCTACAACAACCGTGAGAGGGAGTTCGACAATCTGAAGCAAGGGAACTTGAGGGTGGCCGAGTATACCAGGCAGTTTTCTTCGTTGTTGTCGTATGTTCCCCATGTTGTGAACCAGGAGAGGACGAAGAGGAATAAGTTTCTGAGAGGGTTGAGACCAGGGTTGTTCCTGATGGTGTTAGCTGGTTCCGCTGCGACGTATGCTGAGGCGGTGGATAGAGCAGTGGATATTGAGGAGAGTCTGATGGAGGTGCAGAATCAGGTTCAGCCGATAGCTGGACGTAGTTTCCAACCTGTACCGGAAGTGATGCCTTCTTTCCAATCTCCTCAAGTGCCACAACAGTCGAATCTCCAGAGGTTCAAGCCCCGAGGGAAACAGTTTAAGAAGCATTCGAACTCGAGTTCTTCTGGTTCAGTGAGTTCTGGCGGTAGTGGCTCCGGAGGAGGATTGACTTGTGGACAGTGTGGAGGTCGTCATATGACTTCGCAGTGTCGTGGAGTTTAGGGCCTTTGCCATAACTGTGGGCAGCCTGGACATTTTGCTCGAGTGTGTCCGGCTGGAGGACAGTCAGTGAATCAATCGCAGCAAGGTTCTGTTGGTGGTTCTTCGCAGCAGAGACAGTTACCTTTTTCTCAGACCCAATGATCAGGATACCAACCCCGTGAACCGTCTAGGTTTGGTTGACCTTCGAGACCCCAGTTTCCGAGACCGCAGCAGGCTCAGGTGAACGCCTTAACGAGTGAGCAAGCCGCTGAGATGCCTGAGAGGATTATTGCAGGTACTTGTGCTATCTTTGTGATAGGATCAATATGGCTCGAAAAATAGGCCTAGGAGTTCAGAAGGGGGGGGGGTTGAATGAACTCCTTGGTATTTTTAATTTTCGAAACCTTTAAAACAATTTTTACAAGCACCCGCTTACTTTAAATACGAGTTACCAGATTTAAGGTATCTCAGTCCCGAAAGCTGATTTCTCGGTTAACAGTAAATGTGCGGAAATAAACTGATTAATCAGTGAACATTATACGTAATAAATAAATGCAGTAATGTTAAAAGTTCAAGGTCGAGAGTTTGTTTATGGAAGTTTGGATAATAAATCCTACGTCTCCCCTTATTCCTTTTCAGGAAGGTTCCACTAGAAGAGTTTGATGTTTACAGCCTCTGTAACCATCCAGTCACCGAGCCTCACTCAAGATGAACTCCTAACAATCTCCAATCAACAAGCAGGCGCAGCTGCTGAATACAAGTAATAAGGTTTTTCTAACTGCTTCACAAAGCCAGTTCGTTACAGACTCAAAATGATAATACAGTGAAATACACAACTATTTGAGACTGTAGATCTTCTGGTTTCTATACTATGAAACACGATTCAACAAGTGAACCAGAAGATAAATCGAAGATTGAAAACAATGAGGGCTAGAACTTGAATGTTCTTCGATTTGGTATACTGGACTTAGAATATATTTTCGATCAGAATATCCAGTAGTTGTGTGAGCTTTTGGTTGCGAGAAAGCTTCGTGATGTAGCGATTCACACAGAGTATGATGGAGAGTAGAATAACCGAGAGTGAGAGAGCTTCTTAAATTTAATTCCAGCTATTTATACCCTTTTATCTCAACGGTCATTAAAATCACTTAAGGAAACAAAATCCTTTTTGAATATATGTCCATCACATATTCTGCTCCACAACAATGGTAGACTGCGCTTTGTCAGGGCCAAAATATCGTATATCCATATTTGGGTAAACATCGTATAACGTCCTCTGTGTACTGTACTATTTACCCAAAATAGCTCTGACATGTCTCCTTAATTCCAGACATTTGTACGATTTGATCTTCACCATTGATTCTTTCCAATTAGAATATATGATCGTGTTTGAATCGGTTCATCGTTTGCGCCTGAAATATCTTTCTGTTAAAACAGTTCTTTCTTTCTTGAAGAAGATGACTATGTTAATGCTGATTTGAGTAAACGTAGTTGTCACATCTGAATGTATCAATATCTGAAAAAAATGGAGATAACTGTGTATTTGCAACATCTGAATGCAACAAGTGAATGTAGCAACTGATACTGTTTTGATATCTGAAAGCTCTGTTAACCCAAAATCTGAATACTCCCAACAAGTCACTTCTGATTTAAAGTAGCTTTATCCAAAAACTGAATACATCCACTTCTAAAGTACTGAGATCTGAGATAACTGAATAGATACTGTTTACGAATGAAATACTCGAAACTGAAACAATAGATCACAAACTGTTACTCAAATCTGAATGCCCTATGCTTCCAACAATAGATCTTCCACTGTAGCTCACTTCTGAATACACTGATATCTGAAAGCTCTGTTAACCCAAAATCTGAATACTCCCAACAAGTCACTTCTGATTTAAAGTAGCTTTATCCAAAAACTGAATACATCCACTTCTAAAGTACTGAGATCTGAGATAACTGAATAGATACTGTTTACGAATGAAATACTCGAAACTGAAACAATAGATCACAAACTGTTACTCAAATCTGAATGCCCTATGCTTCCAACAATAGATCTTCCACTGTAGCTCACTTCTGAATACACTGTTCCCGAAATCTGAACTGATCCAAAAGGTCAATCTGTTTCAAAACATCGACCTGACAAAAAAAAATGACGTCACGTCTTCTTAACTTCAATACACTGAAATGACGTCACTACTTCTGAACATTTCAAAATACTGGGATGACGTCACGACTTCTGAAAATCAACTCGATATGTGATAGTCGACCCAACATCTGAATTAAGCATAACTGTTAATTACTACAACTGACTGACTGTCCAGATGTTCTTATGAATTCAGTACTTGTCTTCTTGTTATCACCAAAACTAATAAATTTTACCTTAACAATTTCCCCCTTTTTGGTGATGACAAAACTTAGCAGCCTTATGACTTATATAGATAGGCAAAAGTAAATTGCACGACGTCTGCTGATATTATATAGATCTCATTAACTGAACACTGTACAGAAGATTTGTACAAGGAAAACTGAGAACATCCTAGAACTGATTCTTTCCATATACCCACCATTCAGCGTTCTTCTTATAAGGTCCACCAGCAGTACCGGATCCACCACCACCACTGGATCCCATTTTTGTCGAAGAACCTCTTCTGTCATCTCTTCTCCTACTGCTACCATCACCACCACTTCTGCTTGCACTTCCCCCACTAGGTTTACTTTGATTATTTGGAGGTGGTTGACCTCGGCCAAGATTTGTACAAGGAAAACTGAGAACATCCTAGAACTGATTCTTTCCATATACCCACCATTCAGCGTTCTTCTTATAAGGTCCACCAGCAGTACCGGATCCACCACCACCACTGGATCCCATTTTTGTCGAAGAACCTCTTCTGTCATCTCTTCTCCTACTGCTACCATCACCACCACTTCTGCTTGCACTTCCCCCACTAGGTTTACTTTGATTATTTGGAGGTGGTTGACCTCGGCCATGGCTGCTACTCACTTCCCCCTTTTTGTCATCACTGCCCTTAGTGATAAAGGAAATGAGTTCAGCAAGATTAGTACCAAGTGAAGTTAATTGTCCTTGTGTTTCCACACGGAACTCCAGTAGATCGTACGAATAATAGCCAATTTTTCATCAAAGTCCTTAGAAAATTCAGCCTTGAGATCCTTGACTTCTTGTCGAACATCCGCTAAGTCTGTTGTCAAGATGGCATTTTGAGCACGGACAGCTTTTAGGGCGATCGACAGTACATCGTTATCATTATGAGCCTCCTGGCGAATACTTTTGATCAAGCCCTGGAAGGCTTGATTTTGCACAGCAAGCTGTCAAGAATGACGCTCTCAACTTGATTGATTTTGGACATAACTTCTTCATGAGAATCACCCGACTTCCGAGAATCCCTCGTTTGATTAGCAATAAGTCTGGAGATGGATTCCCGAAGTGTGGCAAGGGAAGCAGAGATATCTGTGGTAGTAGAAGGCAAGATAAGCTGGTCAGGAGCTGATTCTTCTTCCGGAGGAATATCATATTCATTGAAGTGCAAGGAAGAATCAGCGGAGGTAGGTGGAGAATCTGGATGAGCAGACCCAGAACTGGAAGAGCTTGACTCTGAGATAATCATAAGTACATATGTACCTCTGCGAAAGACACCAACAAAATCTGAAGCATCTACGGCAATATCTATCACTGTACTAAAGACGACTATATCTCTGCAAAAAATGTGTGAGCCAACTGGTTGCAAGCTACCGACTGTAGAAAACTGTACAACAGCTATACAAACATCAGGCCACTGATTGTGAAGAACTTTGAAAAATTCACTCACAGGGGCAAGAGTATCATCTAATTGCCGTTGTGGTGACAATTCGATCGTTAGAGGGACAGTTTGCTTGGGCAAATGATGCCGTAAGTCATTTCCTTCCTGAATAACCCAAGACCCCTCAGCCAAGGTTTTGGTTCGCAGCCAACATAGAGACCGGGTGGAAATTTTTGATCGTGCAATGACGGCACCACGATCTCTGTTTTCTCCTTCAAACATTCCTGAACTGCAAATGCGGTTCCATTTCAGCCCATGAATCCTCATCTGTGTTTGTAATGTCTCTACTGCAAAGACATGAGCATTGGAGAGCAAAGCAATGATCTGAAGATCAGTTTATGTTGAGGGCTGACCAGCCTGAAAGTTTTGGCGATGGGATTCCAAAAAGTTCCTCAGAAGCATCTCTCTGTATTTGGCAATTGTAAACTCCCGTCGCCTCACAGCTATTTCTAAAGAATCTGTCTCTGCCCATGCTAACAACTGTTTCTCTTTGGCAATAATGCCTTTCACTAATTCAAGATCTCCTAATTTACTTAAACTGAAAGAATGAAAGAACGCAACAACATCTGCAATTACCTTCTCACGAAGCTGTACAAGGAAGTCGATATCGGCACATATCAAACTGAACATCTCCCGGTCCGGGTGCCCTTTTCTTGTATCCTTAACAAGAGGCGCCTTCCCCTTGTCAGTTGTACTAATTTTAGGGAGACTAGACTTGTACCAGTCACCTTCATGAACTCCCGGAATCTCGATGCTCGGTGCGAATTTTATTCCGGTAATCTCTGCGGCCTTTACTGAAGGCAGCATCACATCTGCTGGAATCTGTTTTAGAATATCTTCAAGGGACATTGACTCTTCATCAGATGTGGCGGAGACATTGAGTTCCATAGCCTTGCTCATGGACCCTGTGTCCTCAGATTCCGTCATGGTCGCAACATCTTTGGCTAGACTCAACGCCTCAGTAACCACAATATCTGCTGCCCCCATCACGGTATTTGTTCCAGTAGCTTTAGCAGCGACACTCTCTTAATTAGTATCATTGGCTGAATCAACCAGTTGCTCAGCTTCTCGAGCAATATATTCCTCGTACGAAATATTGAACCAATGCTCCATCTTAGCATCTCTTTGTGCTGTCGGGCTCCCAACATATGTATCCAACAGAGCAGTATCAGAAACCACTTGTTCAATAATGGTGTCGACATCATCAGCAGATTTCGGATCAATAGTTTGAATAGGTTCAGCATCTAGTGCTACTGAGACTAGCTTCAGATTTGCTTTTGAAGGAGCTGCTTTCCTTTTCAATGTCCTCTTCTTTTTCACCATCTGCTCATCAACAGCAACAGCAGGCCTCTTTTTGGACACATCCCTTTTCACGGGTGTTTTCTTCACCCGATATTTTCCTGCCAAGCCCTCCACATTTTCAACAGCAATCTTGTCGTTGATGGAAATATATCTCCCAACGGTTTTGGCAGTCAAAATTTTCAGAGGAGAGAACTCCTGAGAATCTCCCAACTCCAAATTTAGTATATTTTTCAACAGAATACAGATATGGACTGCGTATCCTCTGGCTTGCCTCGTCTCTGGAGTCACCATATCCTTGAAAATTTTAAAAATCAATCTCCCCCAGTTTACAGACACACCCCCAAAACTAGCATTCATCATCAGGAACCTTTCATGAGTCATGGCATCAAAGGAACCTGCTTTCACAGTAATGAATTTTGCCACGATATCACTTAGAAGCCTTTACTCAATCATCAATTCCCGCTTTTTGCAGGAAGTTGTCAGCTGCTCATCGGTAAATGAAAACTCAGCTCTAGCATCACAAGTCCTTATGTACCTCATTGATATCTATCAATCCTTCCACCGATAGCTGAAATTCCGGGCAAAAATTTCCTCAGAGATTTCCACCAGCTTCCCTTGAACTATACTAACAACTTTACCATGTCGTACGGAGGCGTTTTGATAAAACTCGATCAGAGCAGTTTCAAAAATGTTAGACATATAGCCCAGAAAACCATTCAGACCAGACACCACAAGGGCTTCGAACATAGCTACCAGTTTTGCGTTGTCCATGGCAAGTACAAAGGCAAAATGGACCTGGTTGGTGTTGCTAATAAGTGAAGATGCCATTTCTGATAGAATAAAGAACGAGAGAATTCCTGAAATAAGAGTAGTCTGCAAGCAGAGAACACAGGAGAGCAAAAATGCAAGATAGTTTGAGGGTAATATGCGTAGCGTAAGAGTTAGGGTAAAAGGAAGCGCCTTAAATATAAACGAGAATGCAAAAGGTACTAGAGAGAGAAAATGTGGATGTGACGTTTCGCATGATGACAACCACGTTTCAATCATCCGACGGCGCGATCAATTTGGAAAAGATTTTGAAAATATTTTGACAAAATCTCGAAATAATTTTAAAGGGATTTTAAAAGGATTTTTATTTTGACCGCGAAGGTAAAAAGGTAAAAGATAACTGGCGCCAAATGCTCAACTCGTCACAACCTTAAGATCTGTTTAATGTATCAGCAGGGGTGTTGCGAGATCTGATCCTGGATAAGTATCAACTGTGTATACATGACATCTGAGTAAATCCAGATCTCACATATCAGTTGACTCAGCACTTATTAATTCAGATCTCTTGTTCCCCCTAAAGCTGAGACTCACCCAAGTCTGATATTTTATCAAACTTGAATTCCACGATGTTCTCCCTGAACAGTAGACTCAGATTTGACAAAACCAGAAGCTGTTCAACCAACGAATATGTTAGCTCAAAACACAATCAAGGCAGTTCTAAGAGATCCAATATATTTCTAAAATAAGAAAACTTAGCATCAGGCAGGGGCTTTGTGAAGATGTCAGCAACTTGCTGCTCAGTCGACACATACTCCAGCTTGACATACTAATGGAGTACATGGTCCCCTATAAAATGATGCCTGATGTCTATATGCTTCGTTCTTGAATGCAGTACTGGATTTTGAGTGATAGCAATAGCACTGGTGTTGTCACAGAGAATAGGTGCTTCAGAAACATCAATGCCATAGTCCTTTAGATGGTGTTGTATCCATAAGATCTGAGCACAGCAGCTTCCTACTGCTAAGTACTCTGCTTCAGCAGTGGACGTTGTAATAGATGTTTGCTTCTTACTAAACCAGGAAATCTGTCGATCTCCTAAGAATTGACAAGTACCACTAGTGCTTTTCCGATCAACTCTACATCCTGCATAATCTGCATCACTATAACCGATTAGTTGAAACCTGAGTATTTTGGATACCAAAGATCCACATTGGAAGTTCCTTTCAAATATTTCAAGATTCATTTGACGGCAATATAATGTGACTGTTTAGGCTCTGCTTGAAATCTAGCACACATACAGACAGCAAACATGATGTCTGGTCTGCTAGCAATTAAGTACAGCAGGGAGCCAATTATACCATGATATAAAGATACCTCAATGGCAGTACCAGCTTCGTCTTTGTCTAGCTTGATTGATGAGCTCATTGGGATCGCTGCTGCTGAACAGTTGTCCATGCCAAATTTATTTAGCAGTTCTTTCGTATATTTGGCTTGGTTAATGAAAATTCCATTATCCAGCTGTAGAACTTGTAATCCCAGAAAGAACTTTAGCTTGCCCATCATGCTCATCTCAAATTTGTCCTGCATTAACTTAGAAAACTTTTGGAACAATTTGGGGTTAGTTGACCCAAAAATAATATCAACAACGTAAATTTGAACTAATAAGACATGATCAGCTTTTACGAATTTAAACAGTGTCTTATCAACTGTGCCTATAGTGAAATCATGGTCGATTAAGAATTTTGACAGTGTATCTGTGAGACCCGTATATTTGGTATCAGATTTTGGGATTGGAAGAATCTACATTAAACCAGCTATGAGTCGATGTGCTTGGAGCAGCCGTCGAAATTGTTCAAGTGTTGAATACAGCTGCGTGAAGATATCAGGTGTTGCGTGGAGACATCTGTTCGGGTGTTTCATCAACAACGAGTAATCGCTTTCAGATGTTACGTACTAGTTGGGGCGCTATGAAACATTTGGAGCAGCAGTGTGTTTTCAGTAGCGAGTGTTGGTACGTCGTCGTTTGGATTAGTTAGAACGACAGCGTTTTGGTTTAGCGCTAGGACTCAGCTGTTGGGTTGTGCGCGTATCCAACTGCTGATTGAGGGATCAGCTGTTGAGTGAGCGATCAGATGTTGGTTAATCGATCAACAGTAGGTAGCAGGTGACGTGTCCCTCTGTGGCGTTGTTTGATTTAGTTGAGAGTGGTATCGACGTAAGGATTTAGCTCATGCGAGATTCAGCTGTTGGTTGGAATATCAGTTGCGATAGCTGATATTGTCGGTGGATATGTTTTCCAGTTAGTCAGTTGTGACTTTAAATAGAGGACTTGGTCCTTGCGTTCAATTATTGTTTCCCCGACACTTAGAAATATTTCCCATGAACCTTATCTTGTCGCGATACCCTAGTTACTATTCACAGTAACCTTCTTAGTTTCCATTGCCGTCAGTAGATAGCTCCGACGAAAGCGAGAGTGGTAGCTTTGGACTCCTCTTGCTAAGGCGTTTCGTCTCATACCCTTTTCGTAGGTAGCAGAGGAGCTGGAAGAGGATCGCAGAGACATCTCCCTTGTGTAGTCCGTTAGCATAAGCGTCGGATTTCGCATCCTATCCTAGATTTTTGAGGTAATAAAGATTCTACCTTTAAGCTTTGTTAGAGCTTTTCGTGGTGATAGAGAGGTAGATCTAGCGCTGGTGGAGTCGTAGCTCCCAGCTTCTATGTCTCTGAGTTGTAGTCCTTGATCTGTTGTTGTATTGGCTTAGCAGGTGGTGGATCTGCGTTGCTAGGACTTTCATTGTGGCAAACTGCATGTGCTAAGTATAACTCAGAAGTTAAGGTACGGAAGTTGAGCTTTGTTACAACTGTGGATTGAACATGGATTATGTGCTTTGCTGTGTATGATTTCTGCTGTTATTATTGTGCATGTGTTATAATATCAGCTGTTGCATTTGCATACGCGCATACTTTCCTGTTGTGCTCTGTTCTGTCAGCTGTACCTTGTTGTTCAGATTTGTGTGTACTGTGATTCTACGCCTGGGGACGAGCGGGTAACTCCCGTATGCCTCAGTGCTTGAGGGCGAGCGGCAATACCGCACTCTCATCTCCCTGCTGGGATCTATTAGCCGCTATGAGCGGAGTGGGTAGCTCCCACATCTCATGAGCTAGGCAACAACAGGTAGATTTGTATGTTTTGCATCCGGTATAGTGTTTGGAGACGAGTGGGTAGCTCCCATATACTCCTGCACCTTGTGGTCACTACTGTATTTCAGTTGATCCGCTCCAGATGTTGAGTTGCTATTATCCAGCTGTTGAGTGGCCGTTAAGATTCCTTTGCTCCCAGTTCTCGGTCGTAGCCTTGATCCTTTGCATGGCATGTGCATGTTATCTACTGCTTTCCGTTTGCTGTATTTATTGCTCTCTGTACTGGGGTTTGACCCCGAGGTCCCTCTGGGGCTGTTGTGTTGTTGCCTGTTTGTTGTTCAGGTTTTCCAGGATTCACAGCTGGTCGTGGATTTGATCCAGCGGGTGGTGCCCCAGGTGGTGGATAGGGTGTCTCAGTTATCGTATAGCATAATATGTACTAGTGCTGTCAGCCGGGGAATGCCCTGTGCTTTAGTTTCTGTTCAGCTGTAGTTTTGTCAGCTGTTGTATTGTTGCTAGTACTTGTAATTGCTGTACTGTCGTATTTCGTAATGTAAACTGAGATTATTTTAAGTATTGTGCTATTTTAAATTATCTGTTTAAACCGTCAGGCCAAGAGAAAATTTTAAGCCACTTTTTATTGCTTCCGCTATGTTTTTGCGTGGTTTATCTCTGAGTTGTGCACGAGGCCTGACAGATTCATACCAAGATCTGGGTGCTTGCTTCAACCCATACAGAGCTTTATCCAATTTATAAACGTGGTTGGGATATGTATGATCTACGAAGCCAGGAGGTTGTGAAACATACACTTCCTCTGTTAAATGCCATTAAGAAATGCACTCTTAACATCCATTTGAAATACTTTAAAATCTTTGAATGCAGCGTATGCAAGGAACATGTGTATAACTTCTAATCTAGCCAGTGGTGCAAAGGTTTCATCAAAATCTATCCCTTCCATTTGTCTAAATCCCTGAGCTACCAGTCTAGCTTTATTTCTCGTTACTATTCCATCTTCATTCAGTTTTATCTTCAAGACCCATCTAATTCCTATAACTGAATGATTTGAAGGTCTAGGTACAAGTTGCCATACATTATTTCTCTTAAACTGATTTAATTCCTCCTGCATTGCTTCTACCCATCTCGGGTCTGCTAAGGATTCATCTATTTGTTTTGGTTCTATATGAGAGATGAATGCTGAATCAAAATGATCATGCAATAGCTGGCTTCGTGTGCGAACAGGATATTCGATGTTACCTATGACCTGCTCAGGTGGATGATTTCTATTCCATCAGAGATAAAGTCCAATTTGGTTTGCTCCTTGTTCTGCTTGGATGTCTTGCTGGATATCCTCATCTGGATTGTTCGATGTCAATTGATGGTTTGCGTTCACATCTTGTGCCTTAGATGTTGGTCTAGATACCAATTGATGTGAAGTACTCGCAACTGGTGCTTCAGATGTTGATTGTTGTGTGGCAAGATCTATTTGTGCAACATCTGGTTGAGCACCATCTGTTTGAGCAGCATCTTGTGCATTTGTCACTTCAGTTCCAGCAGGCACACTTGGAGAGATCTGATCCTGCGTTGAGTCAACGTTAATCAAATCGATGACTACTGGATTACCTGTCAGATCTTGTTGAGCATTGTTGTGCGGTGTTTCCTGTGGTGGTTCCATCTCTGCTGAATGTCTTTGTTGTGCCACTTCATCATATGAGTCATCAATGCTGGATGATTCTAGACGTGTACATAGATCGTTAAGGCTCGTAGCTGAGTTGGATCTAAAACTTGTCTCATCAAAGACAACATGTGCTGACTCTTCAACAGTTAGACTTCTATTGTTGAATATTCGAAAGCCTTGCTCATTACTGAACAACCTAGGAAGATACCTGCATCAGATTTTGCATCAAAAGGTGCTTCTTACCATTATTATGAATAAAGCATCTACACCCAAACACCCTGAAATATGAAATGTCAGGTTTCTTGCCACTCCAGATCTCATATGAGGTTTTATCGTGCAACTTGTTAATAATAGATCTGTTCTGAGTGTAGCAAGCTGTATTAACTGCTTCTGCCCAAAATTTTTACGAAATCCCGGAATAAGCAATCATAGATCTAGCAGCTTCCTTTAAAGTGCGATTTCTCCTCTCAACCAGCCCGTTCTATTGAGTATTTCTAGCTACAGAAAGCTCATGCTTTATCCCTATGTCATCTAGATAAGAAGATAATTTTTTATTTAAAAGCTCGGTACCACGATCACTTCTTATCTTGTTGACTGTACAAGATCTGTCATTTCGTAAACGTTTTAAAATCCGAATAAGCTGGTCAGCAGTATCAGATTTTGCTTTTCGAAACAGCACCCAAGTGAATTTTGTAAAATCATCATCAACAACTAGCGTGTAGTTCGTTACCCCTAAGCTAGTTACGGTAATAGGACCAAAAAGATCCATATGTAAAAACTCTAAGCTGCGGGAAGAAAATTTACCGCCTTTCTTTTTAAAAGTAGAACGAATTTGTTTACCAAGATGACATGCGACACAGATCTTGTCCTTTGAAAAATTGATTTTGGGCATACCAGAAACCAGTTCATGCTGACTCAAATGGGCATGTGTTTTAAAGTTTAGATGGTTCATTCGCTGATGCCACAACCAGCTCTTGGAAGAGTTGGCTGCTAAACAAATTTGTTCAGATCCCATGGGTTCTGACCAATTGAAAATGTAGGTATTCCCCAATCTTTTACCTTCCAATACAGTCAGTCCTTCTGGACTCTGAACTGTGCAAGTGTGTTGTTGAAAGTTAACTATGTAACCCTTGTCACATAGCTGACTTATAATGATCAAATTATAATGCAAATTATCAACAACTAGAACATCCTATATTGAAATGTTACCGTGGGTAAGCTTACCCATACCCACAGTGTTACCATGTGAGTTATCACCAAAAACTATTTTTGCTCCATTGTGCGGAATGACATCTGTCAGCATCTTTTGGTTTCCAGTCATGTGTCTTGCACAGCCGCTGTCCAGGTACCATATGATTGATTCATCAACAGCTTTGTACCTGTTGTACTGCAAACATACAAACAGATTTTGGTACCTAATTTTACTTGGGTCCAGATAGGATTACCCCTTTCGGGAACCATACTTGAATTACCTTCACAGTTTTCCATGTATGATAGTCCATAAGGGTCTGTGCTGAGATATTGTGAGATCTGTTGAGTGTTGGTTTGATATTTTGACCATTCAGATCTCAACGGGGCCTAACCTTTCTCCATTTAGACTTAACCTTCTTAAAGACACGTCTTTGTTGGTTCTGAACAAAAGACAATTAGAGCAGATGCCCAACTAGCCAACTTGTGGCGTGTGGGTTTTATTGACTCTTGTACATGACAATCTTTATTTATGAAATTCGCATTTATTTATTGCATTCTTTATTTCCATTATGTTATAATGTTAACAATTGTGTTGGATAAAGACCTAGAATGCACCATAGTGTATGTTAGATGTGATAGTGGATATGATGGCTATCATGAAACACATCTAATAGTCACTGTGTATTCTGAACTCGTTCCTAGTCGATTGGGCCGTCAAAATGAGGATAAGGCCGCCCGAGCTTGAGACTAGCATCTGCGATGCGAATTACCATGTTTCATTGGTAGGGAACATTGTGATGTT
>KQ995711.1:112862-126683 GCA_001598015.1 Dorcoceras hygrometricum
GGATTCTGTATGCTATTGTGTTATTGCTGTGTTGCATAGGTGTATATGCTTGTATTCCAGCATGCATACACGCTTGGTATTCCTTTTTCCAGCTTTGGTAGTCTTTGTACCTTGTTGTATTGTTGTTGTTTCTTACCAGGATGTGAGGGCGAGCGGCAATACCGCACTCTCATCTCCCTGCTGGGATCGTAGCCACCATGCGCCGAGTGGTTAACTACCACAGTTCATGGGCGAGGCAACAGCAGGTTGAGTTGTTTGATGCATCTGGTAAGTGGGTGTAGTGTCATGGCGAGTGGCTCACTACCACACTGTGAACACACCTCGTGGCCACTGTATGTTGTTGATGATTCTTGGAGCTATGTTTGAGTTCCTTAGCTCCCTTGTAGGTTGAGCCTTCCGTTGCTATCCGGTGTCTCATGCATAGCATCTGCATTTTATTCCTTGCTGTTTATTGCTGTTGTATTGTTGCTCTCCGTACTGGGGTTTGACCCCATGTCCCTCCGGGGCTTGGTTTGTTTCTTTGTTGCGTTGTTTTCAGGAAACCCAGGTTCTACAGCTGATGTTGGTTGAAACCCAGCTGGTGGTGCCCTAGGAGGTGGCTAGCGTGTCCCAGTTGCATATAGCATACTTATATATATGTATCAGTTAGCAGGGGGATGCCCTGCGCTTTGTTGTTGTACCCGTAGGGGAGTCTGATACATGTTTTGAATTATGTATGCTTTATTGTTGGTTGTTTATGAATTGGGAAACTTATTTTAAGTATCGTTGTATTTTAAATTATATGTTTAAAACCGTCGGGCCTAAAAGCGAAAAATTTTACCCACTTTTTGATAGCTTCCGCATGTGTTTATCTGTTGTGAGCACGAGGCCTGACAGTGGTCGACTGCTTCACCTTTCTATAATTCTTCCAACTATCTTCTCTCCGTTTTTCTCTCTTTGCAGCATCATCATCTTCATCAATCCTTCTTGAATAAAAAGCCTCTGTTCAAATTAATAAGTTGGACACAAGTTTCTTCCCGTTGAAAGGTGTTCTGTAAAATACCGACAAAGTTGTCCTTGTGTCCCTTACTTTGCAGGCTTTTGTCGTCTTCTGAATAAACTTTTGTTGACTTCTGAATAAGTCTGATATGTTCACATCTGAATAGGCTCAGCAGTTGACTTCTATGCTCTAGTTAATCTTCATATCTGTTGTCAACTGCTTCGCCTTTCTCTTCGTAGCTGAACAGACGTCTCTTCACATCTAAATCCATATCTCTCTTCACATCAGATCTCTCTTTGCATCAGATCTCTCTTCGCACTTGATCCAGATTCCTACTTCACAGCTTCTCCTCACATCTGAATCGTTCTTCTGTTCATATCTGGATCCAGATCTCTTGTCTTCAACATATGACTCAACTGCTCTTGTCTTCACCTCTGATCAGACTTCACATTTTTGCATGAGACCAGTTCTACTCCCTCCGAAACGATCCAACGAGCAAGATTCAACAGCTTTGCTGTTGACCTAAGCCGCTTTTCGTTCAAATTCCTTCGTTTAGGCCTCCGAAATTGAGATTTACTATTTTCAGCTCTTGGTCTGCTACAATATCAGATCTGATTGAGTTACTCTATCGGATCTGATACATCTCACTGCTGCCCATCTTTCGATGACGTCATGACTGCTGAAATATTCAATAAGCTTGGATGACGTCACGACTGCTGAAATCTTCAATTCTCTTGTCTTCTGCGAAACTCTCAATGACGTCACCACTTCTAAAATCTTCAATACACTTGGATGACGTCACCACTGCTGAAATCTTCAATTCTCTTATCTTCTGCCTACGTTGCTAATCCAGCTGACATCTGCACACTTAGTAGAAACATTAGAAACACAATAATAAGTTTTGTGTAATTCAAAACTCAGATCTGGATCTGTTATCCATATCCAACAATCTCAGTCCCAAAAGCTGATTTCTCCGTTAACAGTAAATGTGCGGAAATAAACCGATTAATCAGTGAACATTATACGTAATAAATAAATGCAGTAATGTTAAAAGTTCAGGGTCAAGAGTTTGTTTATCAAAGTTCGGATATCAAATCATATGTCTCCCCTTCTTCCTTTTCAGGAAGGTTCCACTAGAAGAGTTTGATGTTTACAGCCTCTGTAACCAACCAGTCACCGAGCCTCGCTCAATATGAACTCCTATCAATCTCCAATCAACAAGTAGGCGCAGCTGCTGAACACAAGTAATAAGGATTTTCGAACTGCTTCACAAAGCCAGTTCGTTACAGACTCAAAATGATAAAACAGTGAAATACACAACTATTTGAGACTGTAGATCTTCTGGTTTCTATACTATGAGACACGATTCAACAAGTGAAGCAGAAGATAAATCGAAGATTGAAAACAATGAGGGCTAGAACCTGAATGTTCTTCGATTTGGTATACTGGACTTAGAATATATTTTCGATCAGAATATCCAATAGTTGTGTGAGATTTTGTTTGCGAGAAAGCTTCATGAGGATGTAGCGATTCACACAGAGTATGATGGAGAGTAGAATAACCGAGAGTGAGAGAGCTTCTTCAATTTAAATTCTAGCTATTTATACCATTTTATCTCAACGGTCATTGAAATCACTTAAGGAAACAAAATCCTTTTTGAATATATGTCCATCGCATATTCTGATCCACAACAATGGTAGACTGCGCTTTGTCAGGGCCAAAATGTCGTATGTCCATATTTGGGTAAACATCATATAACGTCCTCTGTGTTGTACTATTTACCCAAAATAGCTCCGACATGTCTCCTTAATTACAGACATTTGTATGATTTGATCTTCACCATTGATTCTTTCCAATTATAATATATGATCGTGTTTGAATCGGTTCGTCGTTTGTGCCTGAAATCTCTTTCTGTTAAAACAGTTCTTTCTTTCTTGAATATGATGACTATCTTAATGCTGATTTGAGTAAACATAGTTGTCACATCTGAATGTATCAACATCTGAAAAAAATGGAGATAACTGTGTATTTGCAACATCTTAATGCAACAACTGAATGTAGCAACTGATACTGTTTTGATATCTGAAAGCTCTGTTAACCCAAAATCTGAATACTCCCAGTAAGTCACTTCTGATTTAAAGTAGCTTTATCCAAAAACTGAATACATCCACTTTTGAAGTACTGAGATCTGAGATAACTGAATAGATATTGTTTACGACTGAAATACTCAAAACTGAAACAATAGATCACAAAATGTTACTCAAATCTGAATGCCCTCTGCTTCCAACAATAGATCTTCCACTATCACTTTTGAATACACTGTTCCCGAAATCTGAACTGATCGAAAAGGTCGAATCTGTTTCAAAACATCGACCTGACAACAAAGAATGACATCACGTTTTCTGAACTTCAATACACTGAAATGACGTCACTACTTCTGAACATTTAGAAATACTGGGATGACGTCACGACTTCTGAGAATCAACTCGATATGTGATAGTCGACCCAACATCTGAATTTTGCGTAACTGTTAATTACTGTTATAACCAAAAATAATAAATTTTACCTTAACACTTTGATTTTCCTGCACGAGTTTTGTTTGATACTGGAGCATCACACTCCTTTATTTCTGAGTTGTTTGTGTATGAGTGTGGGTTGATTTCTTCCCCACTGTATGATGTTGTCTCTGTTTTTATCCCTGCTGGCGTGAGTTTGTTGTCCCGTGGTGGTGTTGGATTGTGTTCTTAGGTTTGATGAGCATGTGTTGGTGACCAATCTGATTGTTTTGGGAATTAGATATTTTGATTGTATCTTGGGAATGGACGTGTTGTACAGTTATAGAGCGACAGTGGATTGTTTCCATGGTGTAGTGAGATTTAGGCCTGAATTTATAGAGAAATGGAATTTCTATGGTGCTGATTCGCGACCTAAGATTCCTTTTGTGTCTGCCATGGAGATGTTTAGTTTGTTGTTACTAGAGAATTCAGGGTTTATGATCTATGCCTTGGATGTTTCCCGAGTATCGCGAGTAGAGTTGAGCGATGTTCCGATTGCTCGAGAGTTTCCTGACGTGTTTTCGGATGAGATTCCTGGATTCCCTCCGAGACGAGAGATTGATTTCAGTATGAAGTTGGTGCCAGGGACAACCCCGATTTCTGGAGCTCCGTATCGATTGGCGCCAGCTGAATTGAAGGAACTCAAAGAGCAGTTGCATGATCTGTTAGAGAAGGGCTTCATTAGACCGAGTATGTCGCCCTAGGGAGCTCCAATTCTTTTTGTGAAGAAGAAGGATGGATCTATGAGGATGTGTGTGGATTTTCGGCAGTTGAACAAAGCGATGATTAAGAACAAGTATCCTTTGCCGAGGATTGATGACTTGTTTGACCAGTTGCAGGGATCTGCAATATACTCTAAGATTGATCTGCGATCTGGTTATCATCAGTTGTGGATCAGAGACGCTGATGTGGCGAAGACGGACTTTCAAGACGAGATATGGGAATTATGAGTTTTTGGTGATGCCTTTTGGATTGACGAATGCTCCTGCTATCTTCATGGATTTGATGAATCGCGTCTTCAATGAGTATATCGATCGTTTTGTGATTGTCTTCATAGATGACATTCTGGTGTATTCGAAGAACTTCATAGAGCATAAAGAGCACTTGAGATTGGTTTTACAGAAACTGAAAGACTCACAGCTGTATGCTAAGTTCAGCAAGTGTGAATTCTGGCTGGATAGAGTTGTCTTCTTGGGTCATGTTATTTCAGCGCAAGGAATTTCTGTGGATCCGAGTAAGGTCAAAGCAGTTCTTAACTGGGAGCGACCTACGAATGTTTCTGATATCCGTAGTTTCTTGGGTTTGGCTGGCTATTATAGGCGTTTTATTGAGAAGTTCTCTTCAATAGCTAGGCCGACGACTCAGTTGACCCAGAAAGATAAGAAGTTTGTTTGGACTGATGAGTGTGAGTCGAGTTTCCAATTGTTTAAGGAGAAGTTGACTACTTCTGTCAGGCCCCGTGCTAATTACTCACAATTAACACATAATAAATGCAAAAACACGGAAGCTAAAATCAGGGCTTAAAAATATTTTCGAAATCATTTGTGCCTGAACGTAAAAACATACATTAAAAATATCGATAATCAAAATATAAGTTAACTCAAACTTATACAGACCAGGTAACAATAAATCTCAAGTCTAAAATATATCCCCAATACATAGAAACACGGGGCATCCCCCGGTTCAGTACATAATAAAATTAGACTGGGACTCAAGAGAACGGGGATCGACTAGCTGTACCACTACTCTGTCCAGCCTGGCTACCTGAAGATCCTGCAAATGGGTAACATAGACCCAAGACACAAAAGCAGGAAAACAAAATACGAGGTCAAGCCTCAGTACGAAGAGCTATCAAAACAGCTAAACATGCAACATGCCATAAATCAATGCTATGAAAGCATGAAGGCTATCAATGAATCGGATAGCTAGACCAGTCCATCAACTGGCAAATCAACTCAAGACTCTATACCACTCACAGCCAATCAGCCGGTGGAAATCATCGGTCCGTGATCATCAGGGCCCGTCAGCCCATCACAGCTCGGTGGTAGACACTCGAATCCGGTAGTCACCACTTCGATTATAGCGTTGGACTTTGCAGGCACGACTCAACAGTCAGCCAGTCACAACGTGGCACCCAATCAAGTCGGGGCATCCCCCAGTTCAGTACATAATAAAATTAGACTGGGACTCAAGAGAACGGGGATCGACTAGCTGTACCACTACTCTGTCCAGCCTGGCTACCTGAAGATCCTGCAAATGGGTAACATAGACCCAAGACACAAAAGCAGGAAAACAAAATACGAGGTCAAGCCTCAGTACGAAGAGCTATCAAAACAGCTAAACATGCAACATGCCATAAATCAATGCTATGAATGCATGAAGGCTATCAATGAATCGGATAGCTAGACCAGTCCATCAACTGGCAAATCAACTCAAGACTCTATACCACTCACAGCCAATCAGCCGGTGGAAATCATCGGTCCGTGATCATCAGGGCCCGTCAGCCCATCACAGCTCGGTGGTAGACACTCGAATCCGGTAGTCACCACTTCGATTATAGCGTTGGACTTTGCAGGCACGACTCAACAGTCAGCCAGTCACAACGTGGCACCCAATCAAGTCATCAATTCATCTGTCAAGGCTCAATATGTATGCATGTATGCCAATCAATATCAATGCAAAATGCATACAAGGCATAATACGTGAAAACAGTAGGCATAACTCAAGAAATTCAGCAACTGATTCACGTAAACACATAACAGCAATTCCACAGATTTCACAACACTGAAATATAGTCATGTTCACGCTCAAAGATGCTAAGGGCTGCTCAATCGTACCTCAATTCCACAAATTCTACCTCAACAAATCTCAAGAACCATGGCCAGCAACTAAATCAAGTCCACGGCCTCAGAAGCTCCACGGCAAAGCTCAACCAAAATCCTGGGAACTGAAATCTGCTTCAAGGCCTCGAGAATTAGCTTAACTCAAGCACAATTCTAAGCCTAAACAATCTAATACCTACGGCCAGAACTCAACGCAAGATCTGCCTAGCTACGCAGGTAATAACAACGAGATAAAGGCTCAAAATAACAAAGGATGCTCACCCAAAAGCTCACGCTAGCATAAGGACGCACAGATCTCACGGCACGAAGACACAGCAGCTTCTCCCTTCTCCTTCGATGCTAGTTCAGGTTCTCTAATGGGTAGCAAACGAAATATCTAAGCTAGGGGAGTCCAACGCCCCCAAGATCATCAAAAACAGAGGCTGGAAACGACGGGAATCGGTGGTAGGAAGCTATGGTGAACAGTAGCAAGTCGAGGGCTTCAAAGGAGGAAGAGGATAAGAAATATCGGGTGCAAAATTACTCTAAGTGTAACTCAACACTTGTATTTAAATCCTCAAATGAATCGCTACTGTCTAAGTCAAGCATCAACACAAAACCAGATTCCAGCGAAAGCAAAGTAGCGCTAAACAGATTTCCCAATCCACGCATAAATCAACAGATCCCAGCGTTAACAACAAACGCCCGCTCACAAGTCAAAACGACAGTGCTTCTGTAAAACAGATCTCAGCGCTCAACGCTAAAACAGATCTCTACGCAATCACTGAAACAGATCTCTACGCATAGCAATACAAAACACGCCAAGAGCTAGAAATCCAAAACGACGACGCAGCAACTTACTGGAAAGACGCCGCATTGCTCAAAATAGATATCTCCTCGAATTGTAATGCTAGCGCTTAAAAAAAACATATCTCTTGCCACTTCCAAATGCGTTGACCCGCGTTGACATCTGAACTTCGAAAGAATAGCATATACATTTCCACGCCATTCTCGACAAACCAGATCTCACCAAAACGCAGCGTTTTACCTTCTTCACGCGGCAAAACACGCCAGCTCTCAGGGAAACAGATTTCTCTCAAAATCTAAACAATTCGCTCCCAATACTCAACCAGATTTCACCCGATAACTTTAGCGAACAGATTTCACTCACCAGATCTCTCCGCTTGCGCTAAAATCGAGCGTTACTAAGGAAATCAGATTTCTATCATAATTTCTACAATTCAACTCCAAATTCCAAACGGATTTCACCCAAAATCCTAAAATTCGAAATCTGAAAATAGGATTAATCCCTAATCCATGATCTGATTCCTCACATTCTCCCCAACTTAAGAGATTTCGTCCTCGAAATCAAAGGCAACAAGGGCAGAAGCAAACAAACATTCAAATCAGCACAAAAATCTACTCAAATTCGAAGCAAAAACCAGAAATTTACCTGGAAAAATTCGCACGATCAGTGCTCAAACAGATGAGGCCAGTCTCGTTTCATCTTCTCCTCCACTTCCCAGGTTCCCTCTTCTCGGCCATGCTTTCTCCATTGGACCATCACCAACGGAATTATCTTGTTTCTCAGCTGCTTCTCCTTCCTATCCAGAATCTGAACCGGATATTCGACATAGCTCAAGGCAGATCCAACTCAACTTCGTCAGTTCTCAAAACATGGGACGGATCCGGCTCATATTTCCTTAACATAGACACATGAAAGACATCATGCATCGCTGCTAATTCCTCGGGCAGCCTCAATCTATAAGCCAACTGTCCAATCCGCTCAACAATCTCAAAAGGACCAACGAATCTAGGAGTCAATTTGCCTTTAAATCTGAATCGCATAACACTCTTGAAAGGAGAAATCTTGAGAAACACATGATCGCCAACCTCAAACTCTAACGGTCGACGCCTTCTATTAGCATAGCTATAGAAACGGTCTTGAGCAGCTTTCATTCTACTCCGAATCAAGTCAATTTGATCCTTCATGTGCTGAACAAACTCCGGTGTAGAAAGCTGTCTCTCTCCAACTTCTTCCCAACAAATCGGGGATTTGCACTTTCGACCATACAACTCCTCAAACGGAGCCATTCCTATAGTCACCTGGTAGCTGTTGTTATACGAAAACTCAACCAAGGACAAAGAATCCTGCCAGCCACCACTGAAATCCATCACAAAAGCACGCAGCATATCCTCTAAAGTCTGGATAGTCCGCTCAGACTGTCCGTCTGTCTGTGGGTGATAAGCCATACTCATAGCCAATCTCAAACCCATAGATGCTTGCAAACTCTTCCAAAATCGAGAAGTGAACCTTCTCTGTCGGACACTATCGAAACCGGAACTCCATGCAATCTAACCACATGGTCGATGTACAGCTTCGCCATTTTCTTCATAGAGAACCTCACATCATAGGGAATGAAATGGGCTGACTTCGAAAGTCTATCAATCACAACCCAAATAGCATCACATCCCCTACTTGACCGAGGTAGATGAGTCACGAAATCCATGGCGATGTGCTCCCAATTCCATTGGGGCACCTCCAAACTCTGCAGCAAACCACCAGGTCTCATTCTCTCGGCCCTTGACCTGTTGGCAATTCAAACACCTAGCAACAAAAGCCGAAATGTCGCTCTTCATGCCTGCCCACCAGTAGTGAGACTTCAAGGCAAGATACATCTTCCTTTCGCCTGGATGCACACTGTACCGACTACAATGCGCTTCATTCATGATGGCATCCTTCAAATAAACCAGGTTCGGAACCACTAATCTGTCATACAAAAGCTGTGGCTCAACCTGCATCGTAGAAACCATGAAGTACTGATCGCTGGCTGAAATCTCCAACCAGAAGTACTCAATTGCTCATAGACTCTCGAAGCATTCAAAAATGAAAGCATTGCAGGCTGGGTCTTCCTGCTCAATGCATCGGCAACTGAGTTCATCCGCCCAGGCTGATACTGAATCTCATAGTTAAAGTCCTTGAGCAACTCCATCCACCGTCGCTGCCTCATGTTCAAGTCTGACTGCGTGAAGATGTATTTCAAGCTATTGTTGTCGGTGTACACCACAAATTCTTCACCATAAAGATAATGCCACCAAATCTTCAAGGTAAACACTATCGCAGCCAACTCCAAATTGTGAACAGGGTACCTCGTCTCGTGAGGCTTCAAATGTCGAGACGCATAGGCAATCACGTACCCGTTCTGCATCAGAACACATCCTAAACCATTGAGAGAAGCATCGGAGCACACCACAAATCCTCCGGATCCAGACGGTAGAGCCAACACAGGAGCAGTAGTCAACTTCTCCTTCAACGTCTGAAAACTGTTCTAGCACTCATCAGTCCACTCAAATCTCTTGTACTTCTGAGTCAACTGAGTCAGAGGCTTAGCCATCGAAGAAAACTTCTCGATAAAATGCTTGTAATAGCCAGCCAAATCCAAGAAACTACGGATCTCAGAAACATTCCTAGGTCTCTCCCAGTTAAGAACTGCTTCGAACTTGCTCGGATCTACTGAAATTCCTTGTGCTGAAATCACGTGACCCAAAAAGATAATTCTGTCCAGCCAAAATTCACACTTGCTGAACTTAGCATAGAGCTGCGAGTCCCTCAATCTCTGCAATACCAGTCTAAGATGCTCCTTATGCTCTCTCAAGCTCCTTGAGTAAATCAGGATGTCATCAATAAAGATGATCACGAACCGATGAATATACTCGCTGAAGACGCGATTCATCAAATCCATGAACACAGCTGGGGCTTTCGTCAACCCAAACGGCATGACAAGAAACTCATGGTGCCCATATCGAGTCCGAAAAGCTGTCTTCGCCACGTCAGCATCTCTAATCCGCAACTGGTGATAACGAGAGCGCAAATCAATCTTCGAGTACAAGACCGATCCCTGCAACTGATCGAACAAGTCATCAATCCTTGGCAAAGGATACTTGTTCTTCACCGTTGCTTTATTCAACTGTCTGAAATCCACACACATCCTCATGGATCCATCCTTCTTTTTCACAAAAAGAATCGGAGCTCCCCAAGGCGACATGCTCGGCCTGATGAAGCCTTTCTCCAAGAGGTCTCTCAACTGATCCTTCAGCTCTCTCAACTCTGCTGGCGCCAACCGATACGGAGCTCTAGAAATTGGGGCGGTACCGGGAATCAACTCGATACTGAAGTCAATATCGCGCCTCGGAGGGAATCCAGGTATCTCATCTGGAAACACGTCGGGAAACTCTCGGACGATCGGGATATCGCTCAACTCCAATCACTGCTCTTGGGAACTATCAAGCGCATAGATCATGAATCCAGCGTTTCCTAGCGATAGCAGGCTAAACATCTCCATGGTGGAAACCAGCGGAATCTTCGGACGTGAATCGGCACCGTAGAAATCCCACTTCTCACCCGAATCAGGGCGAAATCTCACAACACCATGGAAGCAATCAACCGTAGCCTTATAGCTAGACAGCACATCCATCCCCAAGATACAATCAAAATCTCTAATCCCCAAAACAATCAGATTGGAGATCAAAACATGCTCATCAAATCTAATCAGACAATCAATCACTACCTCTCGGGACCACAAACTCACACCTGTAGGAGTAGACACAAACACAACATCACACAATGGGGAGGAACTCAACCCATGCTCAAACACAAACATCTCAGATATGAAAGAATGTGATGCACCAGTGTCAAAAAGAACTTTTGCAGGAAAATAAAATATAAAGCATGTACCTCCGATCACCATGCCAGGCGTCTCCTCAGCCTGCTCTCTGTTCAAAGCATTCGCCTGAGCCTGCTGGGGAATCTGAAACTGAGGTCGGGAAGGTCTTCCAAACATAGATGGCTCACGCGGCTGAAATCCTGATCGCTGGGACTGAGCGAAAGGCTGCTGTCGCTGCAAAGAACCACCAACGGAACCCTGCTGCGACTGTCCAGAAGACCGCCCTCCTATCGAAGGACACGCCCTAGAGAAATGTCCCGGCTGACCACAAATATGGCAAAGTCCTCTAACTCCACGACACTGCGAAGTCTCATGTCTCCCTCCACACTGTGCACAAAATCCACCGCCAGAACCACTGCCTGAACCGCTGCCAGAACCATAACTCACGGACCCAGAGGAACTCAAATGGCCCTTCTTCTTGAATTGCTTCCCTCGAGGTCTAAACTGCTGGCGACTCGACTGCTGTGCCCCTTGAGGAGAATGATACGACTACGACACCGCCTGCACTGGCTGAGAAGCACGTCCTATCGTCTGATGTACCGGAGCCTCGGGATCCATCAAACTCTCCTCAATATCAACCGCATTGTTCACAGCTTCCATAAAGGTCACCGAGGACCCAGACAACACCATCCGATAAAGATCAGGTCTCAAGCCCTTCAAGAATTTGTTCCTCTTCGTCCGCTCTTGGTTCGCTACACTGGGCATGTACACCAAAAGCGCAGAGAACTGCCTCACATACTCGGCCACTCGCATGTTACCCTGCTTGAGGTTGTCGAACTCTCGCTCTCGGCTGACGAAGTAGGACTCCGGGGTATATTCCTGACAGAACGCCTCACAGAAACTCTCCCAGGTGATCACTGCTCCACTATCACGAAGCATCCTAGAAGTGCCTCTCAACCAGCGCTGCGCGTCATCCCGTAGCTGCAGCACTGCTAACTTCAGTCTATTTTCTGGAGCGTACTCCAAGGTATCGAGAGTCACATCATCCACCCGATGTACATCCTCATCACTATCTGGAGCCCTGGACCCCTCAGCGGAACGTCTAGATCTACCTCTTCTTGGCGGCATCTACACAAGTCTAGAGGTAAGGCTAACAACAGATATAACATCAAGGCAGATAATACTCACATAAGTCACAGAGTCAATCAACAATCAAATCAAAACTCTGTGCCTAGACTCAAGTGTGATCAAAAGAAATCGAGCTTATCCCAGTTTAAGCTCTGATACCAAAAATGTCAGGCCCCGTGCTAATTACT
Source organism: Dorcoceras hygrometricum (assembly GCA_001598015.1). Classification (NCBI taxonomy): domain Eukaryota; kingdom Viridiplantae; phylum Streptophyta; class Magnoliopsida; order Lamiales; family Gesneriaceae; genus Dorcoceras; species Dorcoceras hygrometricum. Next base: position 125,199 of record KQ995711.1, read on the forward strand.
CACAATTAACACATAATAAACGCAAAAACACAGAAGCTAAAATCTGGGCTTAAAAATATTTTCGAAATCATTTGGGCCTGAACGTAAAAACATACATTCAAAATATCGATAATCAAAATACAAGTTAACTCAAACTTATACAGACCAGGTAACAATAAATCTCAAGTCTAAAATAAATCCCCAATACAAAGAAACACGGGGCATCCCCCGGCAGTACATAATAAAAGTAGACTGGGACTCAAGAGAACGGTGATCGACCAGCTGTACCACTACTCTGTCCAGCGTGGCTACCTGAAGATCCTGCAAATGGGTAACACAGACCCAAGACACAAAAGCAGGAAAACAAAATATGAGGTCAAGCCTCAGTACGAAAAGCTATCAAAACAGCTAAACATGCAACATGCCATAAATCAATGCTATGAATGCATGAAGGATATCAAAGAATCGGATAGCTAGACCAGTCCATCAACTGGAAAATCATCTCAAGCCTCTATACCACTCACAGCCAATCAGCCGGTGGAAATCATCGGTCCGTGATCATTAGGGCCCGTCAGCCCATCACAGCTCGGTGGTAGACACTCGAATCCAGTAGTCACCACTCCGGTGATAGCGTTGGACTTTGCAGGCACGACTCAACAGTCAGCCAGTCACAACGTGGCACCCAATCAGGTCATCAATTCATCTATCAAGGCTCAATATGTATGCATGTATGCCAATAAATATCAATGCAAAATGCATACAAGGCATAATACGTGAAAACAGTAGGCATAACTCAAGCAATTCAGCAACTGATTCACGTAAACACATAACAGCAATTCCACAGATTTCACAACACTGAAATATAGTCATGTTCATGCTCAAAGCTGCTAAGGGCTGCTCAATCGTACCTCAATTCCACAAATTCTACCTCAACAAATCTCAAGAACCACGGCCAGCAACTAAATCAAGTCCACGGCCTCAGAAGCTCCACGGCAAAGCTCAACCAAAATCCTGGGAACTGAAATATGCTTCAAGGCCTCGAGAATTAGCTTAACTCGAGCACAATTCTAAGCCTTAATACTCTAATACCTACGGCCAGAACTCAACGCAAGATCTGCCTAGCTACGCAGGTAATAACAACGAGATAAAGGCTCAAAATAACAAAGGATGCTCCCCCAAAAGCTCACGCTAGCATAAGGAAGCACAGATCTCACGGCACGAAGACACAGCAGCTTCGCCCTTCTTCTCCGATGCTAGTTCAGGTTCTCTAATGGGTAGCAAACGAAAGATCTAAGCTAGGGGAGTCCAACGCCACCAAGATCATCAAAAACAGAGGCTGGAAACGACGGGAATCGATGGTAGGAAGCTACGGTGAACAGTAGCAAGTCGAGGGTTAGAGGAAGAGGATAAGAAATATCGGGTGCAAAATACTATAAGTGTAACTCAACACTTGCATTTAAATCCTCAAATGAATCGAATCGGTCTAAGTCAAGCACCGACACAAAA
>KQ995711.1:127854-144133 GCA_001598015.1 Dorcoceras hygrometricum
GCTCAAAGCTGCTAAGGGCTGCTCAATCGTACCTTCACAACTTCAATATACCTTAACCGGTTTCACAGACAATGGCCAGCAACTAAATCAAGTCTACGGCCCTTGAAACTCCACGGCAAAGCTCAACCAAAATCCTGGGAACTGAAATCTTTTTCAAGGCCTCGAGAATTAGCTTAACTCAAGTACAATTCTAAGCCTTAATACTCTAATACCTACGGCCAGAACTCAACGCAAGATCTGCCTAGCTACGCAGGTAATAACAACGAGATAAAGGCTCAAAATAACAAAGGATGCTCCCCCAAAAGCTCACGCTAGCATAAGGAAGCACAGATCTCACGGCACGAAGACACAGCAGCTTCGCCCTTCTTCTCCGATGCTAGTTCAGGTTCTCTAATGGGTAGCAAACGAAAGATCTAAGCTAGGGGAGTCCAACGCCACCAAGATCATCAAAAACAGAGGCTGGAAACGACGGGAATCGATGGTAGGAAGCTACGGTGAACAGTAGCAAGTCGAGGGTTTCAAAAGAGGAAGAGGATAAGAAATATCGGGTGCAAAATACTATAAGTGTAACTCAACACTTGCATTTAAATCCTCAAATGAATCGCTACTGTCTAAGTCAAGCACCGACACAAAACCAGATTCCAGCGAAAGCAAAGTAGCGCTAAACAGATTTCTCAATCCACGCATAAATCAACAGATCCCAGCGTGAACAACAAACGCCCGCTCACAAGTCAAAACGACAGCGCTTCTGTAAAACAGATCTCAGCGCTCAACGCTAAAACAGATCTCTACGCAATCACTGAAATAGATCTCTACGCATAGCAATACAAAACACGCTAAGAGCTGGAAATCCAAAACGACGACGCAACAACTTACTGGAACGACGCCGCATTGCTCAAAACAGATCTCTCCTCGAATTATAACGCTAGCGCTTAAAAAAAAATAGATCTCTCACGCGAAACCAGATCTCTCCTATGAACGCAATCACGTTCCAGCAGTCAACACTACCGTTGACCAACATGAGATCTGCTTAAGCCACTCACTAACGCTAACAGATCTCTTGCCACTTCCAAATGCGTTGACCCGCGTTGACATCTGAACTTCGAAAGAATAGCATATACATTTCCACGCCATTCTCGACAAACCAGATCTCACCAAAACGCAGCGTTTTACCTTATTCACGCGGCAAAACACGCCAGCTCTCAGGGAAACAGATTTCTCTCAAAATCTAAACAATTCGCTCCCAATACTCAACCAGATTTCATCCGATAACTTTAGAGAACAAAATTTCACTCACCGGACCTCTCCGCTTGCGCTAAAATCGAGCGTTACTAAGGAAATCAAATTTCTATCATAATTTCTACAATTCAACTCCAAATTCCAAACGGATTTCACCCAAAATCCTAAAATTCGAAATCTGAAAATATGATTAATCCCTAATCCAAAACCTGATTCGTCACATTCTCCCCAACTTAAGAGATTTTGTCCTCGAAATCAAGGAAACAAGGGCAGAAGCAATCAAGCATTCAAACCAGCACAAAATCTACTCAAATTCGAAGCAAAACCAGAAATTTACCTGGAAAAATCTGCACAATCAGTGCTCAAACAGATGAGGCCAGTCTTGTCTCATCTTCTCCTCAACTTCCCAAGTTACTTCTTCTCGGCCATGCTTGCTCCATTGGACCATCACCGACGGAATTATCTTGTTTCTCAGCTGCTTCTCCTTCCTATCCAGAATCTGCACCGGATATTCAACGTAGCTCAAGGCAGAATCCAGCTCAACTTCGTCGGTTCTTAGAACATGGGATGGATCTGGCTCATACTTTCTCAACATAGACACATGAAAGACATCATGCATCGCTGCTAATTCCTCGGGCAGCCTCAATCTATAAGCCAACTGTCCAATCCGCTCAACAATCTCAAAAGGACCAACGTATCTGGGAGCTAATTTGCCTTTAAATCTAAATAGCATGACACTATTGAAAGGAGAAATCTTGAGAAACACACTATCGCCAACCTCAACTATAACGGTCGACGCCTTCTATTAGCATATCTAGAGAAACGGTCTTGAGCAGCTTTCATTCTACTCCGAATCAAGTCAATTTGATCCTTCATGTGCTGAACAAAATCCGATGTAGAAAGCTGTCTTTCACCAACTTCTTCCCAACAAATCGGAGATCTGTACTTTCTACCATACAACGCCTCAAACGGAGCCATTCCGATAGTCACCTGGTAGCTGTTGTTATATGAAAACTCAACCAAAGATAGCGAATCCTGCCAGCCACCGCTGAAATCCATCACAATTGCACGCAGCACATCCTCTAAAGTCTGGATAGTACGCTCAGACTGTCCGTCTGTCTGTGGGTGATAGGTCATACTCATAGCCAATCTCGAACCCATCGCTGCCTGCAAACTCTTCAAAAATCAAAAAGTGAACCTCGGATCTCTGTCGGACACTATCGAAACTGGAACTCCATGCAATCTAACCACATGATCGATGTACAGCTTCGCCATTTTCTTCATAGAGCACCTCACATCAAAGGGAATGAAATGGGCTGACTTCAAAAGTCTATCAATCACAACCCAAATAGCATCACATCCCCTACTCGATCGAGGTAGATGAGTCACGAAATCCATGGCGATATGCTCCCAATTCCATTGGGGCACCTCCAAACTCTGCATCAAACCACCAGGTCTCATTCTCTCGGCCTTGACCTATTGGCAATTCAAACACCTAGCAACAAAAGCCGAAATGTCGGTCTTCATGCCTGCCCACCAGTAGTGAAACTTCAAGGCATGATACATCTTCCTTTAGCCTAGATGCACACTGTACCGACTACAATGCGCTTCATTCATGATGGCCTCCTTCAAATCAATCAGGTTTGGAACCACTAATCTCTCTCGAGATCTCAGACAACCATCCGAAAAAACAGAGAAGTCATTAGACTGACCATTCTGGGCCTTAATCCTCAACTCATGGATATAGGGATCAATCCTCTGAGCCTCCCTGATGTCATGCAAAAGCTGTGGCTCAACCTGCATCGTAGAAACCATGAAGTACTGATCGCTCGGCTGAAATCTCCAAACAGAAGTACTCAATTGCTCATAGACTCTCGAAGCATTCAAACACGAAAGCATCACAGGCTGGGTCTTCCTACTCAATGCGTCGGCAACTGAGTTCATCCGCCCAGGCTGATACTGAATTTCATAGTTAAAGTCCTTGAGCAACTCCATCCATCGTCGCTGCATCATGTTCAAGTCTGACTGAGTGAAGATGTATTTCAAGCTCTTGTGGTCAGTGTACACCACAAATTCTTTACCATAAAGATAATGCCGCCAAATCTTCAAGGCAAAGACTATCGCAGCCAACTCCAAATCGTGAACAGGGTACCTCGTCTCGTGAGGCTTCAACTGTCGAGACGCATAGGCAATCACGTACCCGTTCTGCATCAGAACACATCCTAAACCATTGAGAGAAGCATCGGAGCACACCACGAATCCTCCGGATCCAGACGGTAGAGCCAACACAGGAGCAGTAGTCAAATTCTCCTTCAACGTCTGAAAACTGTTCTCGCACTCATCAGTCCACTCAAATCTCTTATCCTTATGAGTCAACTGAGTCAGAGGCTAGCTATCGAAGAAAACTTCTCGATAAAACACCTGTAATAGCCAGCCAAACCCAAGAAACTACGGATCTCAGAAACATTCCTAGGTCTCTCCCAGTTAAGAACTTCTTCGACCTTGCTCGGATCTATCGAAATTCCTTGTGCTGAAATCACGTGACCCAAAAAGATAATTCTGTCCAGCCAAAATTCACACTTGCTGAACTTAGCATAGAGCTGCGAGTCCCTCAATCTCTGCAACACCAGTCTAAGATGCTCCTTATGCTCTCTCAAGCTCCTCGAGTAAACCAGGATGTCATCAATAAAAACGATCACGAACCGATCAATATACTCGCTGAAGACGCGATTCATCAAATCCATGAACACAGCTGGGGCATTTGTCAATCCAAACGGCATGACAAGAAACTCGTAATGCCCATATCTAGTTCGGAAAGCTGTCTTCGCCACGTCAGCGTCTCTAATTCGCAACTGGTGATAACCAGAGCGCAAATCAATCTTTGAGTACACGACCGATCCTTGCAACTGGATCCATCTTTCTTTTTCACGAAAAGAATCGGAGCTCCCCAAGGCGACATGCTCGGCCTGATGAAGCCTTTCTCCAAGAGGTCTCTCAACTGATCCTTCAGCTCTCTCAACTCTGCTGGCGCCAACCGATACGGTGCTCTAGAAATCGGGGAGGTACCGGGCACCAACTCGATACTAAAGTCAATCTCGCGCCTCAGAGGGAATCCAGGTATCTCGTCTGGAAACACGTCGGGAAACTCTCGGACGATCGGGATATCACTCAACTCCAATCGCTGCTCTTGGGAACTATCAAGCGCGTAGATCATGAATCCAGCGTTTCCTTGCGATAGCAGGCTAAACATCTCCATGGCGGAAACCAGCGAAATCTTTGGACGTGAATCAGCACCGTAGAAATCCCACTTCTCGCCCGAATCAGGGCGAAATCTCACAACACCATGGAAGCAATCAACCGTAGCATTATAGCTAGACAACACATCCATCCCCAAGATACAATAAAAATCTCTAATCCCCAAAACAATCAGATTGGAGACCAAAACATGCTCATCAAATCTAATCAGACAATCAATCACTACCTCTCGGGACCACAAACTCACACCCGCAGGAGTAGACAGAGACACGACATCACACAATGGGGAGGAACTCAACCCATGCTCAAACACAAGCAACTCAGATATGAAAGAATGTGATGCACCAGTGTCAAAAAGAACTTTCGTAGGATAATCAAATATAAAGCATGTACCTCCGATCACCATGCCAGGCGTCTCCTCAGCCTGCTCTCTGTTCAAAGCATTCGCCTGAGCCTGCTGGGGAATCTGAAACTGAGGTCGGGAAGGTCCTCCAAACCTAGATGGCTCACGCGGCTGAATTCCTGATCGTTGGGACTGAGCGAAAGGCTACTGTCGCTGCGAATAACCACCAACGGAACCCTGCTGCGACTGTCCAGAAGATCGCCCTCCTATCGAAGGACACGCCCTAGCAAAATGTCCCGGCTGACCACAAAGATGGCAAAGTCCTCTAACTCCACGACACTGCGAAGTCTCATGTCTCCCTCCGCACTGTGCACAAAATCATCGCCAGAACCACTGCCTGAACCGCTGCCAGAACCAGAACTCACGGACCCAGAGGAACTCGAATGGCCCTTCTTCTTGAATTGCTTCCCTCGAGGTCTAAACTGCTGGCGACTCGACTGCTGTGACCCCTGAGGAGACTGATACGACTGCGACACTGCCTGTACTGGCTGAGAAGCACGTCCAGTCTTCTGATGTACCGGAGCCTCGGGATCCATCAAACTCTCCTCAACATCAACCGCATTGTTCACAGCTTCCATAAAGGTCGCCGGGGACCCAGACAACACCATCCGGTAAAGATCAGGTCTCAAGCCCTTCAAGAATTTGTTTCTCTTCGTCCGCTCTTGGTTCTCTACACTGGGCATGTACACCAAAAGCACAGAAAACTGCCTCGCATACTCGGCCTGTGAGGATTGAGAATTTGGATTAGTGATTAATTGGTTTGATTTGGGATTAATCACGAGTATTTTGAGGATGTTGCGAAAGAAACGAAGTCCTGCTGAAATATCGATTTTTGGTGAAGTCAACGCTGGTCAAAGTTACTGTAGCTCCTGCTGGTGGATTTTTGAATCAGCAGAGGTGACGTCAGCGTAACGCAATGTGAGCTGCTGGTTTTAGAATTGAATTTGAAGTTGCTGCTGGTAGACATTGCGCGTAGCGTGAGGTTGAGCGAGGAAGTGACGCGTGTTAGTCAACATTTTGGAGTGTTGACTATTGATTCAGCAGATGGCTATTGGAATCAGCAGATATGATGTCGTAGGCGTGACGTAATACTTGCTGCTGGTAGTATTTGCGTTTGGTTGGTTGCTGCTGATCAGCAGGCGCGCTTGTGCGAGAGCGTTGAAGCGGCGTCGTTTGAATAAGTGGAAACGCTGCGTTTTGAGCTTTACATTTAAGAGATCAGCTGCTGGTAGCAAGGCTTGCGTAGCTAAAGTGACGTCGTTTGGATTAGTAGATGCGTCGTCGTTTTGCGTGATTTCTCGCGATCAGCAGATAGAATGTTTTGAAGATAGAGCTGTGATCAGCAGATGATTGTTGCGCTTGCGCGAGAGCTGTTGCCTGCTGGTTTTGTCGACTGCTTAGATAATCAGCAGATGTTGGATTTGAGAGAGTATAAGTAGAAGTGTCGTTCGACACTTAGAAATATTTTGAACCAGCCATATCTTATCTCGAGCTTATCACAGTTTAAGCTCTGATACCAAAAATGTCAGGCCTCGTGCTAATTACTCACAATTAACACAAAATAAACGCATAAACACGGAAGCTAAAATCAGGGCTTAAAAATTTTTCGAAATCATTTGGGCCTGAACGTAAAAACATACATTCAAAATATCGATAATCAAAATATAAGTTAACTCAAACTTATACAAACCAGGTAACAATAAATCTCAAGTCTAATACAAATCCCAAATACATTGAAACACGCGGCATCCCCCGGTTCAGTACATAATAAAAGTAGACTGGGACTCAAGAGAACGGGGATCGACCAGCTGTACCACTACTCTGTCCAGCCTGGCTACCTGAAGATCCTACAAATGGGTAACACAGACCCAAGACACAAAATCAGGAAAACAAAATACGAGGTCAAGCCTCAGTACGAAGGGCTATCAAAACAGCTAACATGCGACATGCCATAAATCAATGCTATGAATGCATGAAGGCTATCAAAGAATCGGATAGCTAGACCAGTCCATCAACTGGCACATCAACTCAAGCCTCTATACCACTCACAGCCAATCATCCGATGGAAATCATCGGTCCGTGATCATCAGGGTCCGTCAGCCCATCACAGTTCGGTGGTAGACACTCGAATCCGGTAGTCACCACTCCGATGATAGCGTTGGACTTTGCAGGCACGACTCAACAGTCAGCCAGTCACAACGTGGCACCCAATCAGGTCATCAATTCATCTGTCAAGGCTCAATATGTATGCATGTATGCCAATCAATATCAATGCAAAATGCATACAAGGCATAATACGTGAAAACAGTAGGCATAACTCAAGCAATTCAGCAACTGATTCACGTAAACACATAACAGCAATTCCACAGATTTCACAACAATGAAATATAGTCATGTTCACGCTCAAAGCTGCTAAGGGCTACTCAATCGTACCACAATTCCACAAATTCTACCTCAACAAATATCAAGAACCACGGCCAGCAACTAAATCAAGTCCCCGGCCTCAGAAGCTCCACGGCAAAGCTCAACCAAAATCCTGGGAACTGAAATCTGCTTCAAGGCCTCGAGAATTAGCTTAACTCAAGCACAATTCTAAGACTTAATACTCTAATACCTACGGCCAGAACTCAACGCAAGATCTGCCTAGCTACGCAGGTAATACAACGAGATAAAGGCTCAAAATAACAAAGGATGCTCACCCAAAAGCTCACGCTAGCAGAAGGACGCACAGATCTCACGACACGAAGACACAGCAGCTTCGCCCTTCTTCTCCGACGCTAGTTCAGGTTCTCTAATGGGTAGCAAACGAAAGATCTAAGCTAGGGGAGTCCAACGCCACCAAGATCATCAAAAACAGAGGCTGGAAACGACGGGAATCGATGGTAGGAAGCTACGGTGAACAGTAGCAAGTCGAGGGTTTCAAAGGAGGAAGAGGATAAGAAATATCGGGTGCAAAATACTCTAAGTGTAACTCAACACTTGCATTTAAATCCTCAAATGAATCGCTACTGTCTAAGTCAAGCACCGACACAAAACCATATTCCAGCGAAAGCAAAGTAGCGCTAAACAGATTTCTCAATCCACGCATAAATCAACAGATCCCAGCGTTAACAACAAACGCCCGCTCAAAAGTTCAAAACGACAGCGCTTCTGTAAAACAGATCTCAGCGCTCAACGCTAAAACAGATCTCTACGCAATCACTGAAACAGATCTCTACGCATAGCAATAGCGAAAGCAAAGTAGCGCTAAACAGATTTCTCAATCCACGCATAAATCAACAGATCCCAGCGTTAACAACAAACGCCCGCTCAAAAGTCAAAACGACAGCGCTTCTGTAAAACAGATCTCAGCGCTCAACGCTAAAACAGATCTCTACGCAATCACTGAAACAGATCTCTACGCATAGCAATACAAAACACGCTAAGAGCTGGAAATCCAAAACGATGACGCAGCAACTTAATGGAACGACGCCGCATTGCTCAAAACAGATCTCTCCTCGAATTATAACGCTAGCGCTTAAAAAAAATAGATCTCTCAGGCGAAACCAGATCTCTCCTATGAACGCAATCACGTTCCAGCAGTCAACACTACCGTTGACCAACATGAGATCTGCTTAAGCCACTCACTAGCGCTAACAGATCTCTTGCCACTTCCAAATGTGTTGACCCGCGTTGACATCTGAACTTCGAAAGAATAGCATATACATTTCCACGCCATTCTCGACAAACCAAATCTCACCAAAACGCAGTGTTTTACCTTCTTCATGCGGCAAAACACGCCAGCTCTCAGGGAAACAGATTTCTCTCAAAATCTAAACAATTCGCTCCCAATACTCAACCAGATTTCACCCGATAACTTTAGCGAACAGATTTCACTCACCAGACCTCTCCGCTTGCGCTAAAATCGAGCGTTACTAAGGAAATCAGATTTCTATCATAATTTCTACAATTCAACTCCAAATTCCAAACGGATTTCACCCAAAATCCTAAAATTCGAAATCTGAAAATATGATTAATCCCTAATCCAAAACCTGATTCCTCACAGTACAAGTAGTGTCTCCAAATCTTCAGTGCAAACATTACTGCTGCAAGCTCTAGATCATGCGTCGGATAACTCTGCTCATAACTCTATAGCTGTCTCGATGCATATGCAATAATCTTGACACCTTGCATCAGAACTGCACCCAAACATCTCAGGGAAGCATCTGTATACACCACAAACTCCTCGTGAAACACCAGCATTGTTGAAACTGGCGCTGAGTGAGAGCCTCCTTCAGCTGATCGAATCTCCTCTGACACTCGGGGCTCCACACATATTTTCCATTCTTCTTGGTCGGGGCTGTCAAGGGCACTGAAATCGAAGAGAAGCCCTTGATAAACTTGCGGTATTATCCTGCTAAACCCAAGAAATTGCGAATCTCCACTGCATTATTTGGAATCCCCCACTTCTGAAATGCCTCCACCTTCGATGGGTCGACTGAAATCCCATCTCTAGAATGATATGCCCCAAAAACCCACCTGCTCAAGCCAAAACTCACACTTGCTGAACTTGGCATACAATCTGTGCTCTCTCAAAGTCTGCAGTGCGGTCTTCAAGTGTTGTCTATGCTCCTCTAAGCTCCTCGAGTACACCAAGATGTCGTCGATGAAAACATTGATGAACGAGTCTAAGTACTTCCTAAAAACCCTGTTCATCAAATCCATGAAGATCGCTGGGGCATTCGTCAGTTCAAACGGCATCACCAAAAACTCGTAGTGGTCGTATCGTGTCCGAAATGCAGTCTTGGACACGTCCTCCTCTCTGACTCGAAACTAATGCTACCTTGATCTCAGATCAATTTTGGAGAAAATCGAAGCTCTCTGCAACTGATCAAACAAATCATCAATCCTCGAGAGTGGGTACTTGTTCTTCACTGTAACTCGGTTCAACTCCCGGTAGTCAATGCACAACCTCATACTGCCATCCTTCTTCTTTACGAACAATACTGGTGCACCACATGGAGAAAAGCTGGGCCGAATTATCCCTTGTCAAGAAACTTCTGAATCTTCTCCTTCAGCTCCTTCATCTCGAAAGGAGTCAGTCGGTATGGTGCCTTAGAGATAGGCAGTGTACCTGGCATCAGCTCAATTGAAAACTCCACCTCTCTCTCCAGTGGAACTCCCACAACGTCATCAGGGAAAACATCTGCAAAGTCCCTGACTATCTCCACATCAAACAGTGAAGGGCCTGCTGTATCTCCTGAAGTGGTAACACTGGCCAAGAACGCCTGAAATCCAAGCTCGACTAGCTTCTTGGCCTATAGAAAAGATATGAGTCTGGGCTTCCGCGGTCTCCTCGCTGCCTCAAATAGGAACATATCCTGCCCTGACGGCCTGATCGTCACTGACCTCTGCTGGAAATCAATCACTCCTCCATGCTCTGTCAACCAGTCCATACCTAGAATGAGGTCAAATCCTGACATCGGCAAAGATTAAGTCGGCCATGACTGCATGATCCTGGAACATCATCACCAATCCCTGAACCACACTGGACGTTGATATCTCCTCTCCTGACGGAATCGTCACTACGAGAGCCACACCCAAACTCTCTGGAGTAATAACCATCCTCTGAATGAACGCACACGAGATGAACGAGTGAGTCGCCCCTAAATCTTGCAATGCAAGGGTAGTGACACCTAGAACATGAATCTCGCCTGAAAAAGAAACGTCACACAGGCACGTGTTTACAGTCGATCTAGATTCTAACAATTAGTTTAGATGCCTAAAACATTTCTAGGTTCGCTAGTCCTACCCGTCTAAGTTCCCAAAGCATGATCTAGAAAGTATACAGTTCTACTAGATTCAACTCGGTAAATTAAGGCATAGAATCTCCTAGCAGTGCTCTACTTAGCATGCAAAGTTAAATCACCCAAATACCAACATACCAAAATCACGGAAACGACAGAAATTCTAAAGTAGAATACGTGTGAGCAATGTCGTGTCTGGATATGCAGCCTTCGCCTGCATCACGTAGACCCGACCAGTGGATTGTTCCTCCTAGGGCAATCCTTAGAAACATGCACCGGCTCCTTGTAGTGATAACACCTTCCTGAACCCGCCATTCACTGTCCTGGATGATTCTTATGGCACATCTGACATATATAAAATAACTCGGACCCAAATTAAAATATTTGACCCGACCCTCGACTGACCTGACCTGGTCCGATTGAATTGACCCACCGGCCCAACCGAACCGGCCACACCATGCGAAAACCCTAGCGCCGCCGTAGGACACACGCAGCTACTCTCCCATCGTTCGACATGCTCCGGTCGCCCATGGCCGAAGCCCCGCCGGCTGGACCACCCCCAAGGTCCAGCCAGTCCCTCTTGAACCAGCCCTTGCCATAGTCACACATGCGCGGACGAGCCGCAAGAAGCAGCCGCACGAACATCGATCCAAAGAAGCAACCGCACGCCGTCCCTGGTTCAACCATGACCAAGCCATCTTCCTCTCATCCATGGACCACCACTGGACTTCCTAGGACCAAACCCAAGCCACAAGAACCGTCCATGACCGAACAAGGCAAGAAACGGATCAAACTCGTCTTGAAAACATGCATGGGTCTCAAACATTATGCATAGATCAATTCAAATCACACACAATTCATGCAACATCTTTTAAAAAACAGCATATATAGCTTAAATGGTGAGAAAAATGGAGATTAGAACATGGCTTGATTGAAGAACTACGAGTGCTACACGTTACCTGAGCGGAGGACAAGAGACGGGACAATCAACCTCTGAAATCTCCAAGAAACTTTGAGAAAATAGATGGAGCCTTGGGCACCAAGGAGGAGGATGCGGCTAGGGGGAGAGGGGAAGAGATAGGGTTTTCGAAATTATGGTAGGAATCAAATGAGTGATGTCTCAAATGACCCCTCTAATGTTATTAATTAGGAAATTAAAAGTAGTTTTCCTATACTAACCCCTCACTAATTAAATATGTTAAATAATACTATATAATTAAGCTTTAAATCTTCAATTTTTGTAATAAAGCCTCCTAAGTTTTAAAATGTTGCAAAGTTCTTAAAACAGCGCGTATAGGCGAAAAACGGGTTCTCTTTGGCAAATATACATAAAATCCATATTTTTCAAAAACTGCTGCTTAAAATAATAAATTTTTGCTCCTAAAATATGAGGGCTTAAAAATTTCAATTAATTTTCATCTCGGTCGTCCCTAGTCTCGTCCACGCGTCCGAAACTCGATCATGCTAAAAACATGTCATGCACATCATGAAACATTAAAACTATCATTTAATCACATAAAATGACACATAATTTTCTAAAATAATTTCCCCCCTAGTCATGCCCTCATTTCCACGTAATCAGGATTTCTAGGCGTTACAGCTATCCTCTCAGACCAGCTCATGCCCGATCTGACCTATGCCAAACCCAAAGGCTACCAACAACTTATAACAATACTCTAAGATGATCGCTAACCAGTTCACAACAAATCTGGTCTTGGTTTATCCTCAAAACCCACCAACAGACCTCTAAGCTGGTACCAGCTGACACTGGACTTGGAACAGTTTACCTCAACCAGCTCGTAACAAAACTGATTCCTATTAACCCTAATCCTCAAGCTGTAAAATCTCTACTAATAACTCATCAATTAACTCTGATCATCAGGGCTTACAATCATGTTTCCCAACAATGGAAATCTGTCCCAAACAACTTGCAAAATCAGCTTGGCAACAAAACCTGGACCAGCACACATTAAGCTAGTCTCTTCACCAGTAGCTTACTCAGCTGAAGTATCTCTTTAGGTTAAACGTTAATCTAATATGATTAACTCGTAATTACCATAAAACAATTCCAGTTCTCACAATTTTGGCTTTCAGATGATGTCACTGAAAGCAATATTGCATACAGTTTATTAATAGAGGATGGTGAACCATCTAGTTTTCAAGAGTTCCCTCGAATCACGAATTTTCTTGTGGATGACAGAAATTCAAGAAGAATTGGAAGCTTTACACGGGAATAAAACTTTGGATCTTGTTACCCTGCCATAAGTGAGGAAAGCCATCAGTAATAGATGTGTTTATAAGATCAAGAGTGATGGCAATAACCAAGTGGGGCGGTACGTGCCATATTAATGGTGAAAGGGTATGCTCAAAAAAAGGCATTGACTTCAACGAGATATTTTCTTCTGTGGTTCGGCTCAATACAGTTAGTGTCTTGTTGGTATTGTGTGTGGTGTTTGACCAACATTTAGAACAGCTAGATGTGAAAACGGATTTTCTTCATGGAACCTGGAAGAATAATCTATGCTCGAGTCAGAAGGTTTTACTGAAAAAGGCGAAGGAACTTGGTTTTCAGGTTGAAGAAATCTCTGTACGATCTCAGTCAGACGCCAAGGTGTTGGTACAAGAGATTTGATTCATATATCATGAGCCTTGGATACAACAGACTTAGTGCAGACCCTTGCACATATTTCAAGAGGTCTGGTGGAAATGGTTATATCATTTTACTATTGTATATGGAAGAAATGTTGGTAGCAAGCCCCAACAAAGATCATGTCCAGTAATTGAAGGCACAGTTGCCTATAGAATTTAATATGAAGGACATTAGGACCAGCAAATAATATTCTAGGGATGCAAGTTTATCGAGACAGGAGTGACAGAAAGATTTGGCTTTCCCACACAAATTATTTGACGAAAGTCTTGCACCACTTCCTGTTAAGTTCAATTTATCCTCTGATATGTATCCTAGCAGTGAAGCTGAGAGGAATGAGATGTCTCAAATATCGTATACATTGACAGTGGGTAGTTTGATGTTCACTATGATTTGCACTAGGCCAGACATTGCACAGGCAGTGGGAGAAGTTAGTCGGTACATGGCGAATCTGGACGAGATCATTAGACAAGTGCACTGCACTTTGATTATCATAGTGAATGAATATGGTCTCTTGTGTGAATCCCAGATCCTTTAAGAAACCATGAAACCACATGGCTTCCTTTACTCCTTCAGTAATTGATATGTATTCTGCTTCTGTAGTTGAAAGAGCCACCACAGGTTGCAACATCGACTTCCAACTAACAGTTGTCCCATATAGAGTTAACACATAACCTGTTATTGATTTCCTGGTGTCAATGCTGCCTGCAAAGTCTGATCCACATACCCTGTTATCGTCTCATCAACATCTTTGTTTTCAGAAAACAACAGCCCAAGGTTTACTGATCCTTTAACATATCTCAATATCCACTTTAGAGCCATTCAGTGTTCTTTTCCTGGATTAGACATAAATCTGCTTACCAAGCTCACAGCATAGGCTAAATCTGTTCTGGTGCATATCATAGCATAAATGAGGCTGCCAACTGCACTGGCATATGGTACTGACTTCATGTAAGCCTTATTTTCTTCAGATTCAGGACACTGAGCTGCAGAAATTTTAAAATGATTGGCTAGAGGACCTTGAACAGATTTAGCTTGATTCATGTTGAACTTGTTCAACACTTTCAGTAGATATCCTGTTTGTGTGAGCATAACAGACCTTTGTGACCTCTTCCTTTGGATTTCCATCCCAAGAATTTTCTTAGCCGATCCTAGATCTTTCATTTCAAACCTTCCCTTCAGTTCTATTTTCAGCTCCTCAATTTCCCTCAAGTTTTCACATGCTAACAGCATGTCATCCACATATAGGAGTAAGAATATGTTGTTCCCACTAGACAGTATTTTATGATAGACACACCAATCGAATTCACTTCTTGAAATTTTGGCTGGTCATAAAGTCATCAAACTTTCTATACCACTGTCGAGACGCTTGTTTTAACCATATATTGACCTCTTCAGTTTGCAGAACATAGGATTTGAAGTGTTTGCTTCGAAAATTTCAGGCTGCTGCATGAATATCTCTTCATCTAGATCTCTGTGACACCCGAAACCCACGGGGTCACGAATTGGGGTGAAATAAAATTTTAAATAAAAAGAAGGGCTGAAAGACAATTTGTTATAAGCTGTATTCCTTATAACTTAAAAAGAAACTGAAACACAAATACAAAAGCTGACAGACACACACACGCGGCGCCAAGTACTAACAATATGTGGAAAACAGATCTCTATTATATATTGCAATTGCTGAATTACAACATCTGAAATTCTATATGAATTTACAACTGTTGCAACTGATCAAATACAGATGCCTAAAATAAATGACAACATCAGCTATGACACGGAAAACGCTGGCTGTCGATAAACACAACACCACCCAGCTGCTGTTAGATTTCACCTCCCGTTCGCTCCTCAGCTGTCGCACCTGCACCATTTAAAAGCTAGTGAGCCTAGGGGCTCAGCAAGTAAAGTCTGAATAAAAAAAATTCATTTAACGTAGGCAGAAATCTGAACATATACATATCTGAGTTAAAGGAACATCAATACGTAAACATTCTTTCGTAAACATTCGTAAACATTTCTTTCTTTCATTCATAAACTTGGAGATGGGGATAATAGCCCAGATCTCATCATCATCATTTTCTTTTGATTTATGGCTTAGAAGCTCTCCTTAGGTCCGTGTTGCACTTTGATCAAATGGACTTCTGATATCAGTTTTAGCATATAGCTCATATGAAAGGACAGCCGACATCTGGACGACTACTCTGTTGGGGATCCGGATCCGCCCCCCGGCGAGGCAGCGGAAGAACAGAATAAAAGGCCGGGAGATGATCAATACTAAAAATTCAATAACAATTATCGTCATTCATAGAGGGTTCGAAACCACTACCTTGCTGGCACTTGTGCCTGGCTCCAACCGTAGTTACAATAACGTCGGCTCTTCTCGGTAGATTGCGGTAGATATCGCCAATCCGGTCCACGACCAGAAACGAGACTCCTTCGTCAGCCTGCACTAGAAGGACTAACGAGATCAGCACGAACGGATTCTCCTCGTCGAATTGGCCGGAAACAATTTTTCGGCGAAAACGGGCGGCGGCGGCGGCGGCGCACGGCGGCGGCGACGACGGCTTTTGGAGAGGAGGAGGGGCGGCGCTCTAATCTAGGTTTAGGGTTAGGAGTGTTGTGTAATGTTATGTCTACAATGAAGTTATTAAGTCTAATTAAATAGACTTAATGATGGACTTGGACCGGCCCAACGGGCCCGGGTCCAAATGACGATATCCATCGCTGCGACTTCATCGTAACTCCGATCGCCGATCAGATCGGACCGATCGACTCAGTTTCCAAAACTGAATGTTATGATGTGAAAAACAATTTTTCAGATCATCTAACCCTAAATTGCAGAATGACCGTTTTGCCCCTCAACATCGGCAAATCACGATTTGACCTCTGTTGACTTTTGGGAAGTCGCACTCCCAAAATCCTCTTCGTGTGCTCAACACATTGAGCCGA
>KQ995711.1:149881-167078 GCA_001598015.1 Dorcoceras hygrometricum
GACTCCTACATGCATCGGGGTCTCACCCAATTCCGACGCCTGGTGACCCCAAGCGAGTCGGCAAACGGGTCAAAGTGAGACGCCTATCATGTAGAGTCTCAATGACGTTTCGAGTCGTGAGGACTAATCAGTACAACCAAGACCTCGGACTTATCCACTCGACAAATGGTAACCACTTGGAAAGTCCGAACGAGGGTAGTTCGATAGATCACCAAGTCACTATCTATCTGCATGCTCAGAACATCACAATGTTCCCTACCAATGAAACATGGTACTTCGCATCGCAAATACTAGTCTCGAACTCGGGCGGCCTTATCCTCATTTTGACGACCCAATCGACTAGGAACATGTTCAGAATACACAGCGACTATTAGATGTGTTTCATGATAGCCGTCATATCCACTATCACATCTAACATACGCTTTAGTGCATTCTAGGTCTTTACTCAACGCCATTGTAAATCATTACACACATAATGAAAGTAAAGAACGCCATATATAAATAAATGCTAATATGATATATAAATATTGTTTCATACAAGAGTCTATAAACCCACACGCCACAAGTTGGCTAGTTGGGCATCTACTCTAACAATCTCCCACTTGCCCTAAAGCCAACTACTCATCAGACGTAGTCCCATTGTTTCGCGATGTTTTTCAAACAAGGGTCCTGGCAAGGGCTTCGTAAGTGGATCAGCAACGTTGTCCGCAGAGGCGACTCTCTCAACTGCTATGTCACCTCTAGCCACAATATCTCGGATTATGTGGTATTTCCTCAGTATGTGTTTGGATCTTTGGTGAGACATAGGCTCCTTTGCTTGCACAACGGCAACCGTGTTGTCGCAGTACACCGGGACTGGACCAACTCCATTAGGAATGACGCCCAACTCTTTGACGAAATTCCTTATCCAAACGGCCTCCTTAGCAGCAGCTGATGCTGCAATGTACTCACCTTAGTGGTTGAATCCGCGATGGTGTCTTGCTTGGAACTCTTCCAAGAGACAGCACCACCATTGAGCATGAATACAAATCCAGAGGTTGATTTCGAATCATCCACGTCACACTGGAAGCTAGAATCAGTGTAGCCTTCCAGTTTCAGTTCACCACCCCCATAGACCATGAACATATTCTTAGTCCCTCGTAAGTACTTAATGAACATATTCTTAGTC
Organism: Dorcoceras hygrometricum; assembly: GCA_001598015.1. Classification (NCBI taxonomy): domain Eukaryota; kingdom Viridiplantae; phylum Streptophyta; class Magnoliopsida; order Lamiales; family Gesneriaceae; genus Dorcoceras; species Dorcoceras hygrometricum. Next base: position 151,050 of record KQ995711.1, read on the forward strand.
CCACCCCCATAGACCATGAACATATTCTTAGTCCCACCCCCATAGACCATGAACATATTCTTAGTCCCACCCCCATAGACCATGAACATATTCTTAGTCCCACCCCCATAGACCATGAACATATTCTTAGTCCCACCCCCATAGACCATGAACATATTCTCAGTCCTTCATAAGTACTTAAGAATATCCTTCACAGCCTTCCAATGCTTGGGCACGTTCACCCTTGCCCTTGAAGGGTTGCTTGGTCATCTTTCCTTTCAGACAGGATTCACAAGTCGGTAGGGAGTTGATGTCTGACAGATCAAACAAGTCACTCCTAACCAGCTTGTTCATCCTGCTTAGTGAAATGTGACCTAGCCTAGCGTGCCAAAGTTTTGTTGGGTTCAAGTTATCGTGTTTCCGTTTAATCGTTGTTGTGTGTGCTTCGACATCGTGAGTTGGAACGTCTTTTAATCTTAAGGTGTATAGATCGTTTTCGCTTTCCCCAATTCAAAGTAAACATTCATTCTTGTAAATATTGCAAATCGAATTAGCAAACATACAAGAATATCCATCTCTATCAAGCATAGGAATAGAAATGATGTTTTTAATCAATTCAGGAACAAATAAAACGTCTCGTAACAACAACTTAAAATTTTAAGACAGAAATAAATGAACATCTCCTATAGCTATAGCAGCAACCCTTGCTCCATTGCCTAGCCTCAAGTGGGTCTCACCCTCTCTAAGACGTCGACTTCTTGTCATCACCTGCAAATCATTGCAGATATGAGATCCACATCCGGTATCTGTTAGAGTAGATGCCCAACTAGCCAACTTGTGGCGTGTGGGTTTTATAGACTCTTGTACAAACTATCTTTATATATGATATTCGCATTTTTTTATATGGCATTCTTTAGTTTCATTATGTGTGTAATGATTTACAATTGCGTTGAGTAAAGACCTAGAATACACTAAAGCGTATGTTAGATGTGATAGTGGGTATGACGGCTATCATGAAACACATCTAATAGTCGCTGTGTATTCTGAACATGTTCCTAGTCGATTGGGCCGTCAAAATGAGGATAAGGCCGCCCGAGTTCGAGACTAGTATCTGCGATGCAAAGTACAATGTTTCATTGGTAGGGAACATTGTGATGTTCTGAGCATGCAGATAGATAGTGACCTCCACCGCCGCCGCCGCCGCCGTCTTCGCCGGAAAATTGGTTTCCGGCCAACTCGACGTGGAGAATCCGTTCGTGCTGATCTCGTCAGGGCTTCTAGTGCAGCCTGACGAAGGAGTCTTGGATCTGGTCGTGGACCGGATTGGCGATAATCTACCGCAATCTACCGAGAAGAGCCGGATTATTGTAATCACGGTTGGAGCCAGGCACAAGTGCCAGCGAGGTAACATGCTAAACATCCTATGAATGTCGTAGAATGTTAATTTTTCTTCGTATTGATCGCCTCCCGGTTCTCTGTTTATTGTTCTTCCGCTGCCTGGCCGGGGGCGGATCCGGATCCCCAACAGTATCAAGTACCCAAGAAGTTTAATTTAGAGACATATTTATTTCAATATAGAGCATACCTTTTGCAGTTCGCAACTGCTCGAGGTACTCCTTGCAGTTCCTCCTCCAATGCCCAGCCTTGTGGCAGTGGTGGCAAACATCCTCATGCTTGTTTGGTTTGGAAGCCTTTGCCTTTGGCTTCTTGGCGGACTTTTCCTCCTTCGCAGGAGCAGAACGCTTCTTTCTCTTGCGTCTGGGCCCCTTCCTCGCAGAGGAAGAAGAACCCAGAAGGAGGACGGGTTTGTCCTTCTTTATAGTCCCCTCAAACACTACAAGCATGTTCACCACCTCTTCAAGAGTGGCTTCCAGCTTGTTCATGTTGAAGTTGACCACAAAGTGGTCAAATGCAGCGGGTAGCGAGAGGAGAATTACATCCACCGACAGCTCGTGTGGAAGCGCGATATCAAGGCCCGACAGCTTTTCAACGAGCCCAATCATACGAACCCCATGCTCGCGGACCGAAGTTCCATCGCGCATGCGGCTCGTCATCAGCTCCTTGACAGCCGTGAACCTCTCATGTCGAGAGTTCTCCCCGTACAGTTCCTTGAGATGAAAAAGTATGGTTGAGGCATACTTTGTCTTCTCAAAGCGCCGTTGCATTTCATTGGACATCGATGCCATCACATAGCATCGAGCTTTAACCTCGTCGTCACGCCATTGGTTAAGCGTAATCAGCTCCTCAGGGCTGATATCGGCAGGGGTTTCCTCCGGAGGGGACTTCTCTATCGTATAGAAAAGCTTCTCCGAAGCCAATACAAGATTAAGGTTGCGGAGCCAGTCTTGGTAGTTTAGATCGGTGAACCTGTTGCTATCCAGTATAGCAGCAAGTGGGTTTTTCATCGAAACCATTTTTATAGCAGTTATACTGAAAAGAAAACAGACATGCATTACTAACTATATAAGATATAAGCTAAGACATAAAACATGGTCATTAAGTTTTATGAATTACCCTCCCACTATTTTAACGATTTCACCACCCTCTAATGTAATCGAGAAAACAGGTTTCTTTAGTGGGTACACGGAGCCCAATCAAGCGACCATGGACCCGAATAATATCATTCATCCATGACCCCTAAAAGGTAGTTTCCGATTGCAACCGGTGCAACCTCCATGTATTCACCTCACGTCTAGTAAGAGCCCAATAATATGACGCTGTTTACTATCACGTGTCAAGATTGACCCATCAATGTTGAGTCGTGAAGGACGGTCCCCTTAACGTCCCCAATAATATGAGCCAACGTTAAAGGAGTTCCAACCGACTCACAACAGTTGTCAATGATGTGGACAGCTTTCCGGCATACATGACCCCCTCAATAATATGAGCCGGGCCATGTATACGGGTAGCATCGACGTACACCCAATGTTGATGGAATGTAGGGTTAATTTAAAAAATTTTAAATACCATTTTGTTTATCGAATAAACATTTATCTTGATATGAGTTTTAAATCAAATTTAAAACGAGAGATTTTATTTTTGAAAAATTTTGGTCTCATGCATATTTAAATCTAATTTAAAACATGCAACATGCGGATTCAATTAATCTATATATCAACATATATAAAGTAATATTGGGATGATCGATCGCGAGAGCTATGCGGTCCGTGGTTGCCAGCCACGGACCTGGGTCCAATCCTAGGGGTTTTACAGATCTTCGGTCTTCAATATCTTGATCGTCATCTCCACCATCTTCGGATGTGCTCCCACTAACTCTAGTAATTTACATTTAAATTGCTATGACAGATAAGGGATACATTTATCAAGGGGTGGGAACGGGCCACAAACAGGCCCACTTTAAATGATAATCAAAATATATTAAAAAACCGAAATCATTCAAACCCTAGGCTCTCGATCACCCCAATCATGCAATTAATCTAATTAACATGCATAATTTAAATAATCTAATTATTTATCATAAAATCATATTCTAATTACGAAATCGTATTTTATAATAAAATCGTATTTTGCCGACAAAAAAAATTTTAATCAAGAAAATCATATTTTATTACAAAATCATATTTTATAATTAAAATCACATTTTACTAATTTTAATTGTATCATATTGGGCTTAACAACAATTTTGGGTCCAAAAACTTAAAATTTCAAAATCGATCAAAACGGGCACGATATCACATACCGGCCCGAAAACTTCACGGGCTGCCCGGGACAGGCCCAAACCAAACCCTAGAAGAATTCAGACCAGCCGTCACGACATCGCCGGAGATTCGCCGGAGCGGCGGCCGACCGGCGGCGCCGCCATCAACGAAAATCACGTGCGCCTCAAGGGCGCACGCGGGCGCACGGCAGCGCGCATCCAGCGGCGTGCAACGCCTCGACCAGCAGCGGCCACGAGGTCACGCAACGCGTCCAGCCAGCATCGCTTCGTCCGGCCAGCAGGCGCCTCAAGTCGCGCGGCGTCGCAGAACAAGTGCGCACTTCGTCGCGCAACGGGCGCTCCGCCAACGTCGACCAGCGCTTCCAGCATCGACCATCGTCGCGCGCAAAAACGGCCAGCCAGCGCGCTTTGCGCATCGTCCAGCGACGATAGCGAGAAGCGGCGCCCATCCATGCGCGGCCAGCGTGCATGTACCGCGCGCGTTCATGCGCGCGGTGGGGCGCCGCCTTGTGCGGCCGCGATTCCAGTCGGAATTTCGATTCCGTTTTCGTCTCGATTCTGAAAATTAATATGTTAGATACAATTATGGCAATTCGTATGATCAGTTCCGAAAAACACTGGCTCTGATACCACTGTTGGGGATCCGGATCCGCCCCCCGGCGAGGCAGCGGAAGAAAAGAATAAAAGGCCGGGAGACGATCAATACGAAAAATTCAATAACAATTATCGTCATTCATAGAGGGTTCGAAACCACTACCTTGCTGGCACTTGTGCCTGGCTCCAACCGTAGTTATAATAACGTCGGCTCTTCTCGGTAGATTGCGGTAGATATTGCCAATCCGGTCCACGACCAGAAACGAGACTCCTTCGTCAGCCTGCACTAGAAGGACTGACGAGATCAGCACGAACGGATTCTCCTCGTCGAATTGGCCGGAAACAATTTTCCGGCGAAAACGGGCGGCGGCGTACGGCGGCGGCGGCGACGACGGCTTTTGGAGAGGAGGAGGGGCGGCACTCTAATCTAGGTTTAGGGTTAGGAGTGTTGTGTAATGTTATGTCTACAATGAAGTTATTAAGTCTAATTAAATAGACTTAATGATGGACTTGGACCGGCCCAACGGGCCCGGGTCCAAATGACGATATCCATCGATGCGACTTCATCGTAACTCCGATCGCCGATCAGATCAGACCGATCGACTCAGTTTCCAAAACTGAATGTTATGATGTGAAAAACAATTTTTCAGATCATCTAACCCTAATATCCACTCGACAAATGGTAACCACATGGAAAGTCCGAACGAGGGTAGTTCGATAGATCACCAAGTCACTATCTATCTGCATGCTCAGAACATCACAATGTTCCCTACCAATGAAACATGGTACTTAGCATCACAGATACTAGTCTCGAACTCGGGCGGCCTTATCCTCATTTTGACGGCCCAATCGACTAGGAACATGTTCAGAATACACAGCGAATATTAGATGTGTTTCATGATAACCGTCATACCCACTATCACATCTAACATACGCTTTAGTGCATTCTAGGTCTTTACTCAACGCCATTGTAAATCATTACACACATAATGAAAGTAAAGAACGTCATATATAAATAAATCCGAATATCATATATAAAGATTGTTTCATACAAGAGTCTATAAACCCACACGCCACAAGTTGGCTAGTTGGGCATCTACTCTAACATACTCACCCTTCTCCTTGGTGACCGTCTGTTATCTATGCCATAAATCCTTAAAATAAAATTTTGTTCCTTTAACTTCTCATCTTTTCTTAGAAATATTCTTTGAAAATCATCGGGTTCCTTTCTTTAAAACATGCTTCCCATTTTTAAAACGTTACTGAGTATCAAATTCGACTGCTGAAACTCATCGCTGAAATGAAACAGTCGCAACTAGAAGAAACTGTACTGGGAAACAAAACAGATCTTCACTGTTCACGGTTATCGTAAAACAGCTGTAAGGATATCCGCTAACATTGAAACAGATGTGTTAAATGAAACGATGCCATTAGCGTAAGAAACAGACGTGGCTTGGGATACTGTTTGAATAGTGAACGGCTGTAACGATGAAATAGGATTGGTCAACTCAGATGTCAACGAATTGATTTGGTCAACTCAAACGTCAACACAACTTAAACAAAGGCTTTCAGGTGTTGAACAAACCAACAGCTGAATACAAACTAAAGCAACAGCTGAATACAACTAACGCAACAGTTGGTTATGAACAAATGCAACAGCTGGTTACAAACAAATGCAACAGCTGAAATGTAACTGCTGAATTTAAATATGAAATTCAATCGCTGACATAGAAAACGAAATCTGAACAAGAACTTGGTGTTGCAACATCAAACGACAGATACGCTATCAGTTGTTGCCTATCAAACCACTTTATACTGATTCGACCAACAACATCCGATTACATAGCGTCAAATTCAAATGTTACCATTCACCAGAAGAAAGAACATTCATGAACTTACTTGAATTAAACTCGAACTCCTCAGTATTTTAAAACATCAATAACTTTCTGTAAAAACTTGGAAGCAGTAAAACATCATTTTGAACCCAATCTTTCTTTCCTTGAACATGCGTAAATCATTTAAAACATGAACTTCAACATATCTTAAACATACAGGCAAGCAGATCCATAAAATGAATAAAATCAATATATGCTTTAAATGGTGTAGCAAAGGATCAGCTTTTACTTGCCTTTGAATTTGAGCTTTGCAACAGCAGTTGATTCCTGCAGAAATCTTCTCCCCAAGCAAACACAGCGAGCTTCTTGAAAATATTAATGAAGAACACGAAAGAGTTTTCTGATACAAGTGAAAATAAACTTTGCATTTGAAACATGTATTTATATGGAAGGGATTAGTGGCAAGGTGCTGCATTCATCAAGCATGACACACCTCGACAAAGTTGTAAAATTTGGTAAAATTCCCTTCACATCATTTTAATTTGTAAAACATCAAACCCTTTTCGAAATAAATCATTTGTTCTCCTTAAAATCATTTTCAATCAATTTAAAACCTGCTCATGTATCGCCCTTGGAGTCATCTGCTGAAACCAGCCCCGTCGTATCTCAATAAATGAAATCAGCTTCTGCCAACAATTAAATTGTCATTTTGACCCATGAAAATAAACAAGATGCATATATGTAGTCCTATGGATTTTGGGGCGTTACAACTCTACCCTCCTTATTGAAAATTCGTCCTCGAAATTTACGTACCAAACAGATGTGAGTAAAGATTAAGCATACCAGCCTCTGTCTCCCATGTTGCTTCTCGCTCAGATTGGTTAGACCATTATATCTTAACCATAGGAATACTACGGTTCCTCAGCTTTCTAATTTCTCGAAGAAGAATTCTTTCTGGTCTCTCTTCATAACTTAAATCTGGTACTAACTCGATTGGTTCATGACTTAGCACATGCGAAGGGTTAGGAATGTATTTCCTCAAAGCTGAAACGTGAAAAACACTATGTACTGCTGACAGCTGCGGTGGCAGTGCTAAACGATATGCTAGCGTTCCTATCTTTTCTAGGATCTCATACGGTCCATTATATCTTGGACTCAACTTCCATTTCTTCCCAAAATATATTACTCCTTTCATTGGAGAAACTTTCAGGAATACATAATCACCTACTTCAAAATTTAGTTCCCTTATTCTATTATCTGCATAACTCTTCTGTCGGCTTTGAGCAGCCTTCATCCTTTCTCTTATTTTTCTAACAGCTGCTGCTGTTTGCTCCACTACATCTGGTCCTAAACCAGCTCTTTCACCAACTTCATCCCAGTGAAGTGGTGTTCTACATTTTCGACCATAGAGTGCTTCATATGGAGCCATCTGAATTGAAGCTTGGAAACTGTTATTGTAGGCGAACTCTACTAATGGTAACTTCAGATCCCAACTCTCTGAAAAATCCACAATACATGCTCTGAGCAAGTCTTCTAAAATCTGAATCACCCTTTCAGATTGTCCATCTGTCTGGGGGTGAAACGCCGTGCTAAAGGTCAGCTTCGTACCCATAGCTCTATGCAGGCTTTTCCAAAAAGCTGATGTGAACTTCGGATCTCTATCCGATACAATAGAAATCGGAACACCATGTAGCCTCACTATTTCCTAACATATAAATCTGCATATCTGCCCACGTCATATGTTGTCTTGACTGGTAAGAATTGAGCAGACTTAGTGAGTCTGTCTATTATAACCCAAATGGAGTTATATCCTTGAATAGTCCTGGGTAAACCAGTTACAAAATCCATCGCTATAGAGTCCCATTTCCATTCTAGAATAGGCAATGGTTTCAACAATCTAGCTGGCCTTTGATGTTCAGCCTTCACCAGCTGACACGTTAAACATTCAGCTACAAAACTGACAACATCCCGCTTCATTCCTGGCCATCAATACAGCTTCTGGAGGTCCTTATACATTTTGGTACTTCGGGGGTGTACTGAATATGGAGCTGTATGGGCTTCTGCCAAGAGATTTGATCTCAAAGTGTCTACTTGGGGCACCCAGATCCTTCCCAGATATCTAACTATTCCTTCTTCTGTAAAGTAGAGGCTGCTGCCTCTTTCTCTATCTTGCTTCACCCATTTCTGGAGTTGTTCATCTTTCGGTTGTCCCTCACGAATCTGTTCTATCATATTTGATCTTACTGAGAGATCTGCTAAAACTGAATTACTACCGCTGGGCACTAATTCCAGTTCAAAATTTTCAATGTCAGCTGCCAACGGTCTCTGGACAATAGCTGTGCTAATCCAACAGACTTCCTACTTAGAGCATCAGCTACCACATTAGCCTTTCCTGGATTATAGCTGATCGTACAGTCGTAATCCTTAACCAGCTCCAACCATCGCCTCTGCCTCATATTCAGTTCTTTTTGGGTAAAGAAGTATTTCAGACTCTTATGATCAGTGAATATTTCACACTTCTCCCCATAGAGATAATGCCTCCATATGTTAAGGGCAAAGACAACAGCTGCCAGTTCCAAATCATGTGTAGGATAGTTCTTCTCGTGATCTTTCAGTTGTCTGGATGCGTATGAAATTACTTTGCTGTCCTGCATCAGTACAGCACCTAATCCCATCTTAGACGCATCTGTGTAGATGACAAATTTTCCTTGATCAGACGGCATGGTTAACACAGGTGCTTCTATCAGCGCTTGTTTCAACTTGTCAAAGCTGTTTTGACATTCAGCTGTCCAGTTATACTTCACCTGTTTTCTTGTTAACGTAGTCAAGGGAACAGCTATCTTGGAGAATCCTTGGACAAATCGCCTATAATATACGGCTAAACCCAAGAAATTTTTTATTTCCGAAACAGACTTTGGTATTGGCCAGTCGCGATCAGCTTCTACTTTAGCTGGGTCGACTTCTATTCCATCCTTAGATATAATATAGCCTAAGAACGCCACTTTCTCCAACCAGAAGTCACATTTGCTAATTTTAGCAAACAGCTGCTTATCTTTCAAAATCTGCAGAACTGTTCTAAATGTTGGACATGCTCACATCTGGTCTTAGATTATACTAAAATGTCGTCAACGATTATCACAATTACAGGCCCGAGAGATCTGGTTGAAACCTGCTAAACACACAACCTACAAAACATAAATCTCACGGGACACGGCACAGAACTCACGGCTGGGAGTTATACACTCAAACCAGATATCATCCTACTCAACAACTCAACAGGAAGCTTAATTCAAGGCTAGGAACAAGATCTCATCACAAAAGAACGAAGTTCTACCTACACTACACAACGCACGATCGGGCAGCAACTTCGCGTTCCACAACTAGCCTATCGCAGCCTCCAAAAGTGGTATAGAAAGAAAGAGCTTCACGAGAGGAGACACTAAAATTGCCAACAACTGAAAAACCCAACGGCTGATCAAACACCGCGTGAAATATTGCGACAGCTGATGTCCAACGAAAACCAACAGCTGGTCCAAGCACTCCACTCCAAAACGACGACGTTTCCACCTCGCGCTACAGGAACGCTGACCCGCGTTGATGTCTGCTCTCAGCGATACAACCAGGCGACACACATGCGAACAGATCCCTCGTTGCTGATACCCAAAACGCTGCGTTTCAACTAACTAAAAAGGTGTCGCACCAACTAATATAAACGATGTCGTTTTATAATCAACGCAAAACACAACAAGGCAACGTATGAAATTCTAAAACTCTAACAGACTTCACCTAAACGACGGCGTATTGATCTCCCACGATACCAAATACACGTTGCTACCAGATTTCACCAAATCGATCAGCTTTCACCACAAAATTAGATTTATCCTCCAAAAACTCAAAAATTCGAAAACTTCCAGAATTGTTCTAAATGTGAAATATGACTCGAAAATGCAACCGAAACCTTCAAATTGGAATCTAAACATACAGAAATCCTTAAAAACCGATTAATCCAACAATTAATCTTTTATTAATTTCAGGTCTCACAGAATTGGTCCAAAAATGGTTGGAAAACTCTATTCATTAAATCCATGAAAGCTGATGGAGCATTCGTAAGTCCAAAAGGCGTAACTAATAACTCATAGTGACCATACCGAGTTCTGAAGGCTGTCTTATAGACATCTGATGCCTTAATCTTTAACTGGTGGTATCCAGACCTCAAGTCGATCTTAGAAAAGACTATGGACCCTTTCAGCTGGTCAAACAGATCTTCTATCCTAGGAAGTGGATACTTGTTCTTAATAGTCAATTTATTCAGCTTCCGGTAGTCTATACACAACCTCAAACTTCCATCATTTTTCTTAACAAATAAAACAGGGGCTCCCCAGGGAGACGTACTCGGTCTTACAAATCCCTTCTCTAACAGATCTTGTATCTGTTCCTTCAGTTCCTTCATCTCTGATGGAGCTAATCTGTAGGGTGGTCTAGACACTGGAGCAGCTCCTGGAACTAACTCAATCAAAAATTCTAACTCCCTGTCTGATGGTAATCCTTGAATATCTTCGGGAAAAACCTCAGGGAACTCATTCACTACTTCTAAATCTGTCAGTTGGGGTTTACTAATAGCTGTTACGGATGACAAACTTGCCAAAAATCCTACCCCTCCTTTCCTCAAGCATCATTGAGCCTTAAGAGCTGATATTATTCGAGGAATTCTATAAACATGTTTGGCTTCAAATTTAAATTAATCTCCTCTGGTTGGGTTAACCACTACTGTCCGAAGTCTAAAATATATTACTACTCCATACTTAGTCAGCCAATCTATTCCCAAAATCATATCAAATTCGGGCATTGGCAAAACAATTAGATCAACAGAAATCTGATGCCCTTGAAGGCTAAGCTCTAAACTTCAAAACACATCGTGAGATATCAATTCTTCTCCTGACGACACTGATACACAAAATCCTATAGCTACCTGATCATACTTGATAGGTAATCTCTTGGCAAACTCAAAAGCTATAAATGAGTGAGTAGCTCCTGAATCTATTAAAGCCAGAGAAGGCAATACAGCAATCATAATCTCACATGTGACTACTGTCGAGTCTGGGTTGGCTTGTTCAGCTGTCATTACAAAGGCTCTGCTGTTCACCAGTTGCTTCGACTTTGGACAATATTTCATAATATGCCCTGGCATCCCACATTTATAGCAAACATTTTGTCCAAGTCTACATTGTCCAGGATGATGCTTCTGACACTTAGGACATACTGGCCTGTTGTTTCCAGCAGGAACAGAACTGATGGGTTGAATTGGTAAAGGATTCTGTTCTTGAGGCCTCTTCTGGTTCTTGTTTTGTTTCTTAAATGGCCTCTGGTCCTTCTGCTGAAAGGCTTGTCTCTTCTGTTGCCTTTCTTCATCGACATCTTTCTAGTCCCTTTCAATACGCAGGGCCCTATCCCCTGCTTCTCTATAGACCCTGGCACAGATAGCCTAACATTCATTTTGAACATAGGCTTCAATCCTTCTACAAAATGACTCAGCTTCTCTTCTGGGTCATTTTCTATCAGCGGCACAAAGTAGCACCCTCTTTCAAAAGCCCACACATACTCCTGTACGGTCATGCTCCCTTTTTTCAGGGTTAAAAATTTCCTTTTCAATTCAGACCTCTTGTCTGCTGTGAAGTATTATTCAAAGAACACCTGTTTCAAGTCTGCCCAAGTGAGATTTGTCAAATCCACTGATAATTTGGCTCATTCCCACCAAATCATGGCATCCTCTCTCAACATGTAGATAGCGCACCTAGGCCTATCTAAATCAGACATCTGGATGTACTCAAAAATGACCTCCATCGATTTGATCCAGCTTTCAGCAACTAATGGATCAGTTGTACCATTGAACTCCTTTGGCTTTTGCCTTCTAAACTTTTCTTGATTATCATCATTACTAGGTCCTCGGATACTGGATGATTGCCCGTTACCCCTGCCAGTTTGTTCTAACAGCAGTCGCAAGAGTTGAGCAATACTAGCATTACTGTCTGGGTTCGTTTCCTCTAAGGGAATACCTCTTCTACCTCTTCCTCTTCCTGACATCTTATACTCTATAGCCCGTAACCACCACATATAATTATCAGAACATGCTAAAATTTTAAAGACAATGCTCTAAAAATAAACTCACAACTTAGAGGAACGGTCGATGAACTCTGATTCAGCTGACGATTCATGTGTTTATCTCAAGAACGTTGCTCTGATATCATGCTGTGACACCCGAAACCCATGGGGTCACGAATTGGGGTGAAATAAAATTTTAAGATAAAAATAAGGGCAGAAAGACAATTTGTTATAAGCTGTATTCCTTATAACTTAAAAAGAAACTGAAACACAAACACAAAAGCTGACACACACACGCGGCACCAAGTACTAACAATATGTGGAAAACAGATCTCTATTATATATTGCAATTGCGGCATTAAAACATCTGAAATTCTATATGAATTTACAACTGTTGCAACTGATCTATTACAGATGCCTAAAATAAATGACAACATCAGCTATGACATGAAAAACGCTGGCTGTCGATAAACACAACACCACCCAGCTGCTGTCAGATTTCACCTCCCGTTCGCTCCTCAGCTGTCGCACCTGCACCATTTTAAAAGTTAGTGAGCCTAGGGGCTCAGCAAGTAAAGTCTGAATAAAAAAAAATCATTTAACGCAGGCAGACATCTGAACATATACATATCTGAGTTAAAGGAACATCAATACGTAAACATTCTTTCGTAAACGTTCGTAAACATTTCTTTTGTGATGATTGAGAATTTGGATTAGTGATTAATTGAATTGATTTGGGAATTAATCACGTAGATTTCGAAGTTCCTGCTGATTTTGAGAGTTGCGTTTACTTTGGGAATTTCGATCGTAGCGATTTTGATGCAAAGCTGTTAGCAGTACGTTTTTGTAGCGAAGTCAACGCAGGTCAACCTTACTGTAGCTCGCTGCTGGTCGAATTGTAATCAGCAGAGGAGATGTAAGCGTGACGCATTAAGATCTGCTGGTTTTAGTTTGAGTTGAAGATTGCTGCTGGAAGATGTTGCGCTTAGCGTGAGATTGAGCGAGGAGGTGACACGCGTTAGTCAACATTTTGGAGTGTTGACTATTGAATTCAGCAGTTGCGCTTGGGAACAGTGATCAGCTAATGGTTTGTGGAATCAGTCGCGAGAGCTGTCGATAGATATGATGACGTAGGCGTGACGTATTCCTTGCTGCTGGTAGTAGATTGTGTCGCGATGGTTGCTGCTGATCAGCAGGCGTGCAAATACGAATGTTGAGAAGCGGCGTCGTTTGAATTAGTTGAAACGCTTCATTTTGAGCTTTTCGTTTGAGAGATCAGCTGTTGGTAGCAATGTTTACGTAACCAAAGTGACGTCGTTTGGATTAGTAGATGCGTCGTCGTGTCGTTTTGATAAGTTGGAACGGTGTCGCTTTGAAGCGTTTTCTCGCAAATGCTTATTGTTTGCTCCTGCTGATTTTATTGAAGGGAAAGAGTTGGTACCTGCTGGTTTTGTCGGCTGCTTTGATAATCAGCAGACGTTGTTTGGGAGATTATAAATAGAAGTGTTGTTCGACACTTAGAATTATTTTTGAACCAGCCATTTCTTATCTTCTTCTCCAAACCCTCGTCGAGCTACTGTTCACCGTGAATTTCCACCGCCGTTTCCCGTCGCATCCAGCCTCTGTTTTTGGAGATCTTAGTGGCGCTGGATTCCCCTTGCTTAGCTCTTTCGTTTGCTACCCTTTTGAGACGATTGTATTGCGCTGGAAGTGGAAAAGCGAAGCTGCTGGACTTCGAAACTTTTGAGAAAAGTCTGTGCGTGCGTTCTTCTGCTAGCGTGAGCTGTTGGGTGAGCATTCCTGTTAGAATTGAGCTCTGTTCTTGTAGCTAATGCCTGCATAGAAGTGTAGGAATTGAATTAGACTTCTGGCCGTAGGATTAGCGCATTTATGATGAGATTGAGCTAAGATATTAGCTATGTTGTAACAGATTTCAGCTTCCAGGAAGTTTCCTGCTGCGTGATTTGAGCCAGGAGAAATCTGTTAGGTAAATTGAAGAGGAAAGGTACGATTGAGCGGCCCCTTAGCAGTTGAGCGTGAACATGTCTATCTTTTCAGTGTTGTGATTTGCTGTTATGTGGCTTACGTGAATTTAGATGATGGAATTGATTGAATTCTGTTCTGTTTCACGTATTGTAAACTGTATGCATTGAGCATTGAAATTGAATGACATTCATTGCATACATCTTGAGCCTGAATTGATAATTGATTTGATTACCTGATTGGGTGCCACGTTGTGACTGGCCGACTGTAGAGTCGTGTCCGAAAAGTCCAACGCTATCGTCGGAGCGGTGACTACCGGATACGAGTGTCTACCACCGAGCTGTTATGGGCTGACGGGCCCCGATGATCATGGACCGATGATTTCCACCGGCTGATTGGCTGTGTGTGGTATAGAGGCTTGATTTGAGTTTCCAGTTGATAGACTGGTCTAGCTATCCGATTTCTTGATAGCCCTCATGCATTCATAGCATTGATTTATAGCATGTTGTATGTTTATCTGCTTTGATAGCTCTTCGTACTGAGGCTTGACCTCGTACTTCTTTTCTTGTTTTTGTTGTTTGGGTCTGCGTTACCCATTTGCAGGAGTTTCAGGTAACCTAGCTGGGCAGAGTGGAAGTTCAGCTGGTCGATCCCCGCGTCCCTGAGTCCCAGTCTATATATGATATGTATTGAACCGGGGGATGCCCCGTGTTATCATGTATTGGGGGCATTTTCCTCAGCAGCAGCAGCAGGTAGCTCAGCAGTCTGGCCGTGGTAGGGTCCGACCTCGCGGTCAGCAGTTTAAGAAGAAATCTGGTTCAGGGTCCTCTGGTTCAGGCAGTTCGAGTAGCAGTGGATCTCGGACTTAGTTTTGTGGCTTTTGTGGTGGAAAGCATCCTTCGACGCAGTGTGTAGGTGTGCAGGGTTCCTGCAACCTTTGTGGTCAGTATGGGCACTTTGCGAGAGTGTGCCCGACAGCGGGAGCTCAGCAGGCCGCGGCCCAGCCTCAGGGTCGTGGGGGTCAGTCTAGGGCCCGTTCGTAGCAGTTTCAGCCTCCCCGTTTTGGTGAGACTCCGTTTAGGCCGTTTCAGCAGCCTGGCCCTTCGCGTTTTGGGCAGTCGTCTCAGCCTTTCTTTCCAGGACCCCAGCATGCTCAGGTTAACGCCTTCACGAGAGAGCAGGCCGAGGAGACACCGAGTCGGGTGATTGGAGGTACATGTCTTGTCTTTGACTTTCCTGCTCGTGTGTTGTTTGACACCGGTGCATCGCATTCGTTTATTTCTGATTCCTTTGTTGTTGAGCATGGATTGTGTACCGTCCCTTTGTGTGATGCTGTTTCTGTTTCTACCCCCGGTGGTGTTAGCCTGTTCTCGCAAGAGATTTTGTTGGATGGTGTGTTGCGTTTTGGCGAGCATGCCTTGTTAGCAAATTTGATTCGTTTGATGCTGTGGGATTTCGATTGTATAGTTGGGATGGATGTGTTGTCCAACTATAGGGCCTCCGTGGATTGTTTCCATGGGATTGTGCGCTTTAGGCCTTTGTCTGGCGAGAAGTGGGACTTCTATGGCCAGGACTCGAGATCGAAGATTCCGTTGGTTTCCGCGATGGAAATGTTCAGTTTGCTGTGTTTGGGGAATGCTGGCTTTATGATCTACGCTTTGGATGCGTCTTCTTCTTCTAGTGTTCAGCTTAGTGACGTTCCTATGGTGCGACAATTTCCTGATGTGTTTCCGGAGGAGATTCCTGGTTTTCCTCCGAGGCGGGAGATAGACTTCAGCATAGAGTTGGTGCCAGGCACAGCTCCGATTTCTCGTGCCCCGTATCGTCTAGCGCCTGCGGAGTTGAGAGAGCTCAAGGTTC
>KQ995712.1:746-24548 GCA_001598015.1 Dorcoceras hygrometricum
TATGCGTCTCGACAGTTGAAGCCTCACGAGACGAGGTACCCGGTTCATGATTTGGAGTTGGCTGCGATAGTGTTTGCCTTGAAGATTTGGCGGCATTATCTTTATGGTGAAGAATTTGTGGTGTACACCGACCACAAGAGCCTGAAATATATCTTCACGCAGTCGGATTTGAATATGAGGCAGCGACGCTGGATGGAATTGCTTAAGGATTTTGACTGTGAGATTCAGTATCAGCCTGGGCGAGTGAACTTGGTAGCAGACGCTCTAAGTCGAAAGACCCAGCCTGATATGCTAGCATCCTTAAGTATTTCTAAAGTTCATGAGGAGTTGAGTACTTCTGGTTGGCGATTCCAGCCGGGTGATCAGTATTTCTTCGTTTCGTCTCTTCAGGTAGAACCGTAGATTGTGATGAACATCAGGGAGGCGCAGAGGACCGACCCCTATATCCATGAGTTGAGGATTAAGGCGCAGGCGGGTCAGTCTAATGATTTCTCTGTTGCTTCGGATGGATGTTTGAGATTCAGAGGGAGATTAGTAGTTCTGAACCTGATTGATCTAAAGGAGACCCTCATGAATGAAGCACATTGTAGTCGGTACAGTGTGCATCCAGGCGAGCGAAATATGTACCATGCCTTGAAGTCTCACTACTGGTGTACAGGTATGAAGAGCGACATTTCTGCTTTTGTTGCTAGATGTCTGAATTGCCAGCAGGTCAAGGCTGAGAGGATGAGACCTGGTGGTTTGCTGCAGAGTTTGGAGGTGCCCCAATGGAATTGGGAGCACATCGCCATGGATTTCGTGACTCATCTACCCCGATCGAGTAGGGTATGTGATGCGATTTGGGTTGTGATTGATAGACTTTCGAAGTCAGCCCATTTCATTCCTTATGATGTGAGGTGTTCGATGAAAAAGATGGTGAAATTGTACATCGACCATGTGGTTAGATTGCATGGGGTTCCGGTTTCGATAGTGTCTGACCGAGATCCGAGGTTCACTTCTCGCTTTTGGAAGATTCTGCAAGCAGCAATGGGTTCGAGATTGGCGATGAGCACAGCCTATCACCCACAGATACACGGACAATCTGAGCGGAATATCCAGACTTTAGAGGATATGCTGCGAGTGGTAGTGATGGATTTCAGCGGTGGCTGGCAGGATTCGCTTTCCTTGGTGGAGTTTTCGTATAACAACAGCTACCAAGTCACTATTGGAATGGCTCCGTTTGAAGCTTTGTATGGTCGAAAGTGCAGATCCCCGATTTGTTGGGAAGAAGTTGGCGAGAGACAGCTTTCTACACCGGAGTTTGTTCAGCACATGAAAGACCAAATTGATTTGATCCGGAGTAGAATGAAGGCTGCCCAAGACCGTTTCTCGAGTTATGCGAACAGAAGACGTCGACCGTTAGAGTTTGAGGTGGGCGATCGTGTGTTTCTCAAGATTTCTCCTTTCAAGAGCGTGATGAGATTCCGATTTAAAGGCAAATTGGCTCCTAGATTCGTTGGTCCCTTTGAGATTATCGAGCGGATTGGACAATTGGCTTATAGACTGAGGCTGCCCGAAGAGTTAGTCGCGATGCATGACGTGTTTCATGTATCAATGTTGAGAAAATATGAGCCGGGTCCGTCCCACGTTTTGAGAACTGACGAAGTTGAGCTGGATTCTGCCTTGAGTTATGTCGAATATCCGGTGCAGATCTTGGATAGGAAGGAGAAACAACTGAGGAACAAGATGATTCCGTTGGTAATGGTCCAATGGAGCAAGCATGGCCGAGAAGAAGCAACCTGGGAAGTTGAGGAGAAGATGAGGCAGGACTGGCCTCACCTGTTTGAGCACTGATCGTGTAGAATTTCAAGGTAAATTTCTGGTTTTGCTTCGAATTTTGGTGAGTTGTTAGTGCAGATTTGCATGTTTCATGTGTTCTTCCCTGTGTTTGCCTTTGATTTCGAGGACGAAATCTCTTAAGTTGGGGAGAATGTGAGGATTGAGAATTTGGATTAGTGATTAATTGATTTGATTTGGGAACTAATCACGTAGATTTCGAAGTTCCTGCTGATTTTGAGTGTTGCGTTTATTTTTGGGAATTTCGATCGTAGCGATTTTGATGCAAAGCTGTTAGCAGTACGCTTTTGTAGCGGAGTCAACGCAGGTCAACCTTACTGTAGCTCGCTGCTGATGGATTTGGAATCAGCAGAGGTGAGGGAAGCGTGACGCATAAAGATCTGCTGGTTTTAGTTTGAGTTGAAGTTGCTGCTGGCAGATGTTGCGATTTAGCGTGAGATTGAATGAGGAAACGACACGTGTTAGTCAACATATTTGGAGCGTTGACTATTAGATTCAGCAGATGCGCTTGTGATCAGTGATCACCTGATGGTTTGTGGAATCAGTCGCGAGAGCTATCGATAGATATGATGACGTAGGCGTGACGTATTCATTGCTGTTGGTAGTAGTTTGCGTTGCGATGGTTGCAGCTGACCAGCAGGCGCGCAAATTCGAGAGCATTGAGAAGCGGCGTCGTTTGAATCAGTTGAAACGCTGCGTTTTGAGCTTTTCGTTTGAGAGATCAGCTGCTGGTAGCAATGTTTGCGTAACCAAAGTGACGTCGTTTGGATTAGTAGATGCGTCGTCGTTTTGAGTGATTTATCGTGACCAGCAGATGGTCGTTTTGCTTGCGAGAGCTGTTGTCAGCTGGTGACTTGCTTCGGCGTCGTTTTGATTAGTGGGAACGGTGTCATTTTGAGGTGTTTTCTCACGAATGCTTATTGTTTGCTCCTGCTGATTTTTTTGAAGGGAAAGAGTTGGTACCTGCTGGTTTTGTCGGCTGCTTTGATAATCAGCAGACGTTGGATTTGGGAGATTTTAAATAGAAGTGTTGTTCGACACTTAGAATTATTTTTTGAACCAGCCATTTCTTATCTTCTTCTCCAAACCCTCGTCGAGCTACTGTTCACCGTGAATTTCCACCGCCGTTTCCCATCGCATCCAGCCTCTGTTTTTGGAGATCTTAGTGGCGCTGGATTACCCTTGCTTAGCTCTTTCGTTTTCTACCCTTTTTAGACGTTGTATTGCGCTGGAAGTGATAACGTGAAGCTGCTGGAGTTCGAAGCTTTTGAGAAAAGTCTTTGCATGCGTTCTTCTGCGAGCGTGAGCCTTTGGGTGAGCATTCCTGATAGAACTGAGCTTTGTTTTTGTATCTAATGCCTGCATAGGAGTGTAGGAATTGAATTAGACTTCTGGCCGTAGTATTAGCGTATTTATGATGAGATTGAGCTAAGATATTAGCTATGTTGTAACAAATTTCAGCTTCCAGGAAGTTCCTACTGCGTGATTTGAGCCAGGAGAAATCTGTTAGGTAAATTGAAGAGGAAAGGTACGATTGAGCGGCCCTTAGCAGTTGAGCATGAACATGTCTATTTTTCGGTGTTGTGATTTGCTGTTACGTGAATTTAGATGATGGAATTGATCTAATTCTGTTCTGTTTCACGTATTGTAAACTGTATGCATCTAGCATGGATATTGAATGACATTCATTGCATACATCTTGAGCCTGAATTGATAGATTGATTTGATTACCTGATTGGGTGCCACGTTGTGACTGGCCGACTGTTGAGTCGTGCCCGAAAAGTCCAACGCTATCGTCGGAGTGGTGACTACCGGATTCGAGTGTCTACCACCGAGCTGTGATGGGCTGAGCTTTTGTTGTTTGGGTCTGCGTTACCCATTTGCAGGAGCACTAGGTAATCAAGCTGGACCGAGTGGAAGTTCAGCTGGTCGATCCCCGCGTCCCTGAGTCCCAGCATATATATATATATATATGATATGTATTGAACCGGGGGATGCCCCGTGTTATCATGTATTGGGGATTTTTATTTGGTTGAAATACTTGTTGTGTTGGAGTTGAGTCAACTCGTATTTTATTATCGCTATTTTGAATGTATGATTTGAAGTTCAGGCCTATTGTATTTCAAAAAATTTTTAAGCTTCCGTGTTTATGCGTTTTTTTATGTGTTAATTGTTAGTAATTAGCACGGGGCCTGACACGAGAAGTATATCAGATCTGGTATAAAAATCAAGGCGAAAATCATCTGATTATACCAAATTGAAAGTTGTTTGTTTTAAATATGCGATGCAAGTATGAAAGCAGAAAGCTGTAAACTGAAAACTGTAGGAAACTAATATGTTTGTTTATGGAAGTTCGGAGTCGAATCTCCTACGTCTCCCCTTGTGAGACCTGGATTTGTAATTAAGATTAATTTTTTGGAATTAATCGGTTTTTGGAAGTTTGGTTTTTATTTTCGGGTCGGAAATCACATTTTAAGCAATTCTGGAAGTTTTCGCATTTTGAGTTTTTGGGGAGAAATCTGTTTTTGATGAAATCCGGTAGCATATTTGATGACGTAAGCTTCACTGGTATGCGTTGCGTTGATGACGTAAGCCTTGCTGTTGAAGAAGTCTGGTCGCTGGTTCTAGCGTATTTTGTTAAGGCTTGAAACGCTGTCGTTTGGATAAGTAAGAACGGTGTCGTTTTGATTAGTGCTTGTGGGAGAGATCTGGTATAGTGTTGGCATGAGATCTGCTCGTGAGCGGAGAGATCTGTTTTGTGTATTGCGGGTTTATGCGTTGGTTCCTAAACGCCGCCGTTTTAATAAGTTGCTACGTCGTCGTTTTTGAGTATAGCTCTAGCGAGAGATCTATTCGCGTGAGGAGAGGTCTGTTGTGTGTAGCGCTGAAAGCTGGAAACACGCTACAGTAGAGTTGACCAACTTCGACATCTGTTGTGTATCTTGCTGTTTAGTTGTTTTTCCAGATTGTTGTTCGATTTCGGGGACGAAATCCTTTTTAGTGGGGGAGAAATGTGAGACCTGGATTTGTAATTAAGATTAATTTGTTGGAATTAATCGGCTTTTGGAAGTTTGGTTTGTATTTTCGGGTCGGAAATCACATTTTAAGCAATTCTGGAAGTTTTCGCATTTTGAGTATTTGGGGAGAAATTTTTGGTGAAATCTGGTAGCAGATTTGATGACGTAAGCTTCGCTGGCATGCGTTGCGTTGATGATGTAAGCCTTGCTGTTGAAGAAGTCTGGTCGCTGGTTCTAGCGTATTTTGTTAAGGCTTGAAACGCTGTCGTTTGGATAAGTATGAACGGTGTCGTTTTGATTAGTGCTTGTGGGAGAGATCTGGTATAGTGTTGGCATGAGATCTGCTCGTGAGTGGAGAGATCTGTTTTTTGTATTGCGGGTTTATGCGTTGGTTCCTAAACGCCGCCGTTTTAATAAGTTGCTACGTCATCATTTTTTAGTATAGCGCTAGCGAGAGATCTGTTCGCGTGAGGAGAGGTCTGTTGTGTGTAGCGCTAATTGTTGGAAACAGATGTCAAAGTTGGTCAACTCTCCTGTAGCGTGGTTCCATCTTTCAGTGCTTTTTGACCAGCTTTCTCCGTGGGTTTGTGCGACGTCGTTTTGGGGTCTTGGTTGTGTTTAGTGCGCGTTGATTGTGAGATCTGTTTTTGTCGGTGATTGTTTTTAAACAGATCTCTCGCGCGTATATAAGAAGCATGGCTGGACTTCGTTGTTTTCACCAGATCCCATACTTAGCAAATATTTCTCTCGACCTTCGTTCGCTGTTCTCGAACCCTAGAGCACTGTTCACCGTGAGCTTCTCCGATAATTTCCCGTCGCTTCCGACCGTCTTTTCTTTTGAGTGAGGTAGCGTTGGAATCCTCTTGGAAAGCTCTTTCACCCTATACTAGTTTCGGAGTCTATCGTTTGCTGGAGTGAGATCGCGAAGCATCTTTCTTCGGCAGTGTGTTTGTGCGCGTAGGTAGCCTTTGGTTTTAGCTTTGAGATCTCGTTTTCCTAGCTGTGATTTAGCTCCCTGTTGAGTTGTATTAGGGTGTTAGTTGTTGGTTGAGCGTGGAATTCCCAGCTGTGAGGTTCTGAGATTGGCCGTGAGTTGTTATTGATGATTCCCTGTATCTTGCGTATGTTTTACAGGTTGGAATCAGATTTCTCAGGCCTAGTTTGTGGTAATTGTTGAGAAGAATTTAAGGTACGGATTTGAGCTTGATGTAGCTTGGAATTGGCATGAAGTTTATAACGACCAGATCTTTTTCATAGTCCACAATTAGTAATTTATGAGATGTGAGGGATTACAATGCTATTTCATTTCAATCTTTGAATTGATCGAGTTTCAGAACTCATGTGCATGCCATTTAGCTTTCCTTCTTTACGTGCTAAATATCAGATTTCATGATACATTCATGCAGATTTCATGGTTACGAAATGATCATTCTTCTCTATGTTTTGGGTTTATGTTCAAATGATAGAATGCAATTACAGTAGAGGTCTGGACGACTTCTGCTAGACAATGGAATCCTTGTTTTAACTAAAATTGTTCGGTTTCATTATGCATCTTTTTATTTTAAAACAGAGCACTCTTTAGTGGAATTTGGGCATATTGATTAAACGTGTCTTTCTTCAGTAGATATTTTAAAACATATAAATAGGATGTTAAGCTGCTTCATGCATCATTATCTTCAAATTAAATCATTTAGAAGCGGTGCTCTCTTGGAAGAAGTCGAACAAAATCCTTTCAAAGTTTTAAAGGAAACCAGCGGTGCGTAAGAAGTTGCTGAATCTTCTGCTGTTGTTGTGTTAAAGATTTAAGGCAAGTAAACTCTGTTTCTTGCTCACTCAATAGAAATCATATATTCGAGTCTGTTTTATATGTTATGTATGTTTTAAAAAAAAGGAAGATAGCTAAGGCTGTTCTTCAAGAAAAACCAGAAAGTTTATGCTCTGTTTTTGCAAAAGTTACGTTTACTGTAATTTTGATCCAAAGATGTTTTAGAAAATGGTTTAATGATGTTCGTCCATTGAATTCTTGAGTTTTCCAAAGAATTATTCTTCGAAGTAGCTCACAAGTAGCTTATTCGATCTATTCCAGAAATTTCTTGAAACAATAGAATTTCTTCAGACGAGGGAAACTATTGTTCTTCAAGTTCATCAGTTGCAAACTGTTGACAGATAGTCTTACGTCATGGTGTCTTTTTCTTACGTCATCATGTCTATTTTCTTTAAGTTGCAAACTGTTGACAGATAGTCTTACGTCATCATGTCTATTTTCTTTAAGTTGCAAACTGTTGACAGATAGTCTTACGTCATGATGTTTGTTTCCCTACTTCAACGACATCGTTTCATTTAATACGGTTAGAGAGCGATATCTGTTGACAGATACCTACTGTTCATTTCTTTGTAGAATGATATCTGCCGACAGATACCATTCACTTCATTTCCATAGAGCAATGTCTGTTGAGAGCAACCTTCGTTCTCCATAAGGAGATATCTGTTGACAGATAGTTACTATTCATTTCTTTCAGCAGATTTCTACTGTTCATTTAAAACAGATTTCATCCTTTACTTCTTCAATACTTATTCGATTGAGACAGAAAGCATAGATTCGGATTCCTCATTCATTTTCGAATCATTTCAAAAGATGCATTCGATTCAATTGACAGATTCAAGTAGTATATTTGTTCAGTTTTCATTTTCGCAAGCTTTACAGAGAAATACTTTACAGTTCCAGAACATCATTAAACAAAAGAAAACCAGTAAACGTTTAAGAGAAAGAAAATAGATTTCACGAAAGAACGAAAGAGCAGAATGTTTTAAGAAATGTTTTAAGTTATGACAACAAAAGGGTCCCCAGGAAGGATCAGGATTACGGTTGACGAACTGTATACCCCTTCAAAACCAAAGGAAGGATTAGGATTATGGATCGACGGATCTATATACCCCTTCAACAACGAGCCTTAGTGCTAAGACTGATATCAGGAGTTTGATCAAACCAAACGAACCAAATGTTTAAAGTGTTGTCATAATTTCAGAAAGTTCAGGAGTTTGATCAAACGAAATGGACCAAATGTTTAAAGTGTTGTCATATTTTCAGAAAGTGAATGAAGAGCACAAGTGTGATTTTAATCACAGCTCTAAAGTATGTTTAAAGAAAATATTTTCAGAATTGATTCATGTTTTATGCTTTCATTTACTTTCAGATTTCACAGTTATGTTTTACGCTTATTTATTCTTGAGCGTATTCAAAGTTCAGACTCCAGTATGTATCAGCTTTTAAACGATTGTATGATTTGCTTTCTTTATTTCCAGACTTTACCTGCTGGGCCTTTGGCTCACTAGTTTTCATTGAGTGCAGGTAATAAAGAGTTAGGAACTGGAGGGGAATGAACATAAAGGAAGGGAGTGTTTATCGTGGACACGAGATTTCAGCGTTTCTTTCTTTTCCAGATCTCATTGTTCTTTTTGGGAATTACAGTATTGTACAGAGCCTTTGCAGTTATTTTGTATTACAACAGATTTCAAGTTTAGTTATTTTGTAGAAATCTGTTTCCAGACTTCATAATGAAAGAATGAAACCATTTTGATCAAGTACCAGATTTCTATTTCCACGCATTTTAAATTATGGGATTTGATTCTCGTTTCAATCCAATAGGTTAGTAGCGATCCTTTATTTGGATGTTCGAAATCTTTATGACTTTCAATTGAACCCCAAAACTTCTAAATTCTTCTAAGAAAAACTACGGGTCGTTACATTTAATGTGATATTGCTGGGATTGTTTCGGTGGATATGAATGCTGTGTTAGTAGCTGTTGCATTGTGTTATGCTAGTTGCTCTCGATTGTTTGCATTCACGCATTTATTCACTTGCATTTCAGATCCCTTGTATTCTATCTCGGCCGTTTGTGCCTTGTGTATTGTGCTGTTGTTTTCTTACCAGGATGCGAGGGCGAGCGGCGATACCGCACTCTCATCTCCCTGCTGGGATCGTTAGCCACCATGCGCCGAGTGGTTAACTACCACAGTTCATGGGCGAGGCAACGGCAGGTTGAGTTGTTTGATGCATCTGGTATTCGGGTGTTGTATCACGATGAGTGGCTCATTACCACAGAATTACAGTATTGTACAGAGCCTTTGCAGTTATTTTGTATTTACAACAGATTTCAAGTTTAGTTATTTTGTAGAAATCTGTTTCCAGACTTCATAATGAAAGAATGAAACCATTTTGATCAAGTACCAGATTTCTATTTCCACGCATTTTAAATTATGGGATTTGATTCTCGTTTCAATCCAATAGGTTAGTAGCGATCCTTTATTTGGATGTTCGAAATCTTTATGACTTTCAATTGAACCCCAAAACTTCTAAATTCTTCTAAGAAAAATACGGGTCGTTACATTTAATGTGAGATTGCTGGGATTGTTTCGGTGGATATGCATGCTGTGTTAGTAGCTGTTGCATTGTGTTATGCTAGCTGCTCTCGATTGTTTGCATTCACACATTTATTCACTTGCATTTCAGATCCCTTGTATTCTATCTCGACCGTTTGTGCCTTGTGTATTGTGCTGTTGTTTTCTTACCAGGATGCGAGGGCGAGCGGCGATACCGCACTCTCATCTCCCTGCTGGGATCGTTAGCCACCATGCGCCGAGTGGTTAACTACCACAGTTCATGGGCGAGGCAACGGCAGGTTGAGTTGTTTGATGCATCTGGTATTCGGGTGTTGTATCACGATGAGTGGCTCATTACCACACTGTGAACACACCCCGTGGCCACTGTTGTTGCAGATTCTTGGAGCTGTGCTTGAGTTCCTTAGCTCCCTTGTTGGTTGAGCCTTCCGTTGTTATCCGGTGTCTCATGCATGGCATCTGCATTTTATCTTATGCATTCTTTTGCTATATTAGTTGCTCTCCGTACTGGGGTTTGACCCCATGTCCCTCTGGGGCTTGGTTTGTTTCCTTGTTTGTGTTGTTTTCAGGAAACCCAGGTTTTACAGCTGGTCGTGGCTTTAACCCAGCTGGTTGTGCCCCAGGAGGTGGTTAGCGTGTCCCAGTTGCGTATAGCATATATATATATATATTTATCAGTTAGCCAGGGGGATGCCCTACGCTTCGTTATTGTATCCCGTAGTTGGAGTCTGATACATGTTGTCGTTGGATGTTGTTATGCTATACTGTTCCTGTTGTGGTTGGATTTTAAACTTGGGATCGTATTTTTAGTATTCTTGTATTTTAAATTATATGTTTTAAACCGTCAGGCCTAAACGCGAAAATTTTACCCGCTTTTTGATAAGCTTCCGCATGTGTTTGTATGTTTTACTCTGTTTAGAGCACGAGGCCTGACACCCCTTCTTCCAAACTAGAAGTATTCCACTAGAAGACTTTGATTATTACAGCTTCTACAATAACCCGATCCAACAGCCTGCAAGCTGTGAAAACTCCTAGCATTCCATGCTTCACACCAGCCCGCAAGCTGCGTGAGCTGCAACACTATGAACATGTTTAATGTCTCTATTCAAATAATGCAATGATTATGTTTCTCATATTCACTCTAATCTATTTCGTTCATCTCTACATATGTGAGTGAATGTGCGTGTGAGGGATTTACAATGTAATCTTACTCTCTCAAATATTTTCTCACACACTAGGAAATGCTTCATCAAAGCTGATATCTTCATCCTCTTCCTAAGTTGTGCAATTGACTACAATAATTCTGTTAGGATCGAAAAACATGCTTTGGAGTTCAGAGTGGGGGTGAATGAACTCTTTTGCTAATTTTTGTTTTAAAACTTGTTTTAAAAAGATTTTATCGCTCGACGCAAACCTCCAGTCGAGTTACCAACTTAGAGGGTTCTCAGTGACTGATGTTGTCTCGTGTAAATAAATTTTTATGAGGAAACAACACGATGCAATAGTGAACAGTTAAAGTAATGCATAAATGTAAAAGATGTAGAGACGAGAGGTTCGTTTCTGGAAGTTCGGAGCAAATTCTCCTACATCTCGCCTTCTTCCTCAATGGGAAGGATTTACACTAGAAGATTTGATTTATATAACAACTTGTACAAACCCGATCCTACAACCAGCACCTTCAAGAACTCCTAGCAATCAACCAACGAATCCACATCGCGATCTGGTTCGCAATACAAAAAACTCGGCACTAAGCTGGTTGTACTAATCTAGAACTCTACATTCTTTGTTTACGATTTACAATGATCACTCAACACTACAAAGTGTGTATACAGAAGATAGTGTGACACAAGAAAAGGATAGTTTAAGATGAACTCTCCTTTTACTTATGAGGGCTGGTTAGCCTTTACGTTCAACGCTTGTGATATTGTGTCTCGTTGTAGTCCGTAACACCTTCACAGCTGATCTTCTCTTCTATTTATGCCCTTTGGATACAATGGTAATAAATGCATCCAGTAGACACGTTGAATGTATCCAATTGAATTTTCTGCGGTATCTTAAATGTCTGTACGATGAAAGTACATCTCCATTAAATGCATTGCCCTTTTTAGCAACTCTGCGTCGTCTTCAGTTTGAATTGTATCTCTGTGTATCTGGATTTAGCTCAAAGTATTTCGTAGCTTCAAATATTCCAAAATTCAATTTGCTAACTTGTTCTTAACTTAGCTGGGTTCCCTGAACATTGAGCTTTTTTTCCTGATCTGGTTCTGAATCCAATCTGCTTTGAAATATTATGCTCATGTCTTTGTTCTGTAGTGATTTAGATAACAATCTTTGTACACTCATATCTTCAGTACTATAACACTTGTCGAATCATTCTGCTTCGATCTCGTTTACATAACTGATCTTCCAGCTGGTCTGTTATACCACTTATCACTCTAGCTGGTTTACTATCCCACTTATTACTACTATCGTGTTTTGTTCTCTCAACAGTAAACCACTGTTTTGCTGCTTTTCATCTCAAAGCTCTCTGTTTCAAATTCTTCCAATTTTCTCAAAAACTGTCTTTAATCGGCTAAGCATCTTTGGACCTTGTTTGACCTTAACCAGCTTCACCAAATTTCCTTTGATGGTTTGTCCTCAACTAGCACAACTAAGTATCCTGAGCTGGCTTGATTTTGACCAGCTTGACTCTTCTTTGATCAGGTTTTTACGTCCAACGTAGTAAGCTTCGTCCAGATCTTGTGCCTTTGGTCTAATTGACCTCTTTCATTTTTCATCACCAAAACTTCTGAAATTAGCTCTGACAATTCCCCCTTTTTGTGTGATGACAAAACCTTGGTCGTAAAAAGAGATTTTTATTGACCGTTAAACGATTTAAAAAAAATCAGCTATACAAAAACAATTTTGCTTGGTCCTACTACTAAGCCTGCTCTTGATCAAAACCATTTCCTATTTTTGCTGCTGCCTGATCCTTCACCGCTTTTAGAGCTTGGTCCTGGTCCTTTGCTACTTGGCCCTCTTGATCCTCCAAACCCACTGCTTTGTCCTCCTTCCCCCTTTTTGGCATCACCAATCTCCTTAAGGTGATTAACCAATTCTGCCAGCTGTAGTTTAACAAAATCAAGATCACTGGCAAGCTGGAGCAAATGCTCGGTAAGTTGACGAACAAGGCTGACATCCAACGATGTCTGAGGTTGGCGGCCACCGTGTCCATATTATCATAAAAACCGCTCTTGTAGGTGCTGAATTCGTGCTTCATGAATGTCTGAATATTCAACAATTCTTTAACTTTGGAGTCCAAAGATACGACTCTTGAATTCATGGAGTGTACTTTGGAATCCAGTGCAATCACTTTGGAATCCTGTGAAATCACCTTCGATTCTAGTGAAACAATGACTTTTTCGACCTCCTTGAGTTTAATATCAGCATTGAGACTTACTAGGGGACTAGAAACAAAAACCTGCTGCGAACCAGCGTGCAAAGAATCGACGTCCTCTCCGTAACTTATGCGTGTATTCTCATCTATATGTACAGTATATACATCTGCAAGTTAGATGGACTTGGACCCTGATGGTCCGTATTATTCGCCTCTGAAATAGGATTGAGACCTAGATTATTTAGATTCTCCCGATCTTCATCATGGATGGGAATACTGCAGAAAAAGTAGGACTCTCACTGGAACTAGGATTGGAATCGGGATAGAAACGCATACTGCCACTCTTGTCACTGTGCATAGAGGGATGAAAACCATAATATCGTGAACTAGAGTGGGCTGGACTGTGTTGAGGCTGACCCTATTCCTCAGGAACTGGTTGTTCCTGTTGTCCGCCCGAAGACCCAACTGTTCGTTCTCTGTATCCTCTACCTGCTCAACAATCTGATTGACCACCTCAATCTGTTCATATGCCGTAGACTTGGGGATCTGAGACTCGTGTTCCTGATCCGGTTGCTCTTCTGGTCTTGGGTTGATGGGCTTTGCGAGCTGAGTCTTAAACTCTTCCCAAGTCAAGCAAGGAGTGAAGTCCAAAGATCCAACTCGGTCTGCAAAATTCTCATTATACGTGACGGGCAGACATCTCGAGCTTGAAAAAGGTTGATGTTTTTCCTGGCTTTGGCCAACTCAGCTTCCAGCAAGCGGATGGCCATAATGTCCTGGTTTGCTGATTGCTTGTCCTTGTTAAATTCTTTCCAATGCTTATCCACAGCTTCTCACAAAAGTAGCTCCACCAACTTATACCATACGAGATCCCTTCTTTGGAGCAGCTCACTAACCCTGTCCGTTTCGGCCCATGGAAGTAGCTTATTCTCAGCCTTTGCAAACTCTGCCAAAAACTCCATAGAAGAAATTTTGTCCAAACGATAACTGGTGCGGAACCTGTGCCACTGATCGTAGACTCTGATTTGGCACTCTGTGCGCTCCCTTATGTCCTGAATTACCAGCAAGTAATGTTCCTCTATTGGATTTGGCCGATCAAAAATGGGGCAGGATTCCCTTGCCTTTATCCGCTGGGTCAATCTTTGGAAGAAAGTGAGTGACCCAGTTGATCGTCCTGATCTCGATGAGAGCATAGACACTCTTGCCCGAATAGGTCATGGATGTCTGAGCTGGTTGCTCATGTCCAGACCTCACCACAATAGCCTCCTCATGGATAGCAGTTTCCTTCTCAAACTGGTTACTGCTTTCCTTTTCCTCAGTTCGTTCAACATGTTCCACCCAGTCCTCAATCTCGTAAGTTGTCCCTTCGTGACAGCCATCAGTAGACTTTTTGTGTTCTCCCTGAGCAGTAGTAGACACATTATCATCCCGACCCTCTTGATCCGTTTGGATCTCACAATCCATATGCCCTTCATGTTCAACAACGTTGGAATCAGTACCATCAATCCTTTTTTCTTGTTCAGGAATTGTGCTCACATGTCCCTCTGGGCCACAAGCAATAGACTCATCACCAGCTCTTGTCTCCAAGGTTCACCAGCAGTTGACTGTTGTGCACCCCCTGCTCGTAGTTCTGGATAGGATTGGGTTGAGATTCTGCTTGATCATTGTGGTGGATGGCACCTTCTTGGCCCTCTTTGTCCGATGATTCCTCGTAATGAGCACCGGTGGAACAGATGTTGTGGCCTCCGAGTCAGATGACTCCATCACTTGCTTGTGCTTTGTGTGACAATTTTTAAACCTTGCCAACGGGCACGAATCCTCGTCTGAGCTGGTCCCAAACTTAGACTTCGTGGGAGCAACTTGGCTCCAACCCTCCACTGGCTGTTGTACGGCCACTTTCTGAACCTTCTCTTTCTCATTTTTGGCTTTTCCATAGCCGCCTCCTTCGTAGTTTTCTTCTTCTTTTCTACCGGCTTGGTCATATGCGACTTCCCACCCTCAGTGCCACTAGCTTTATCCTCAGTCGGTTTGCTGGACTCACCAGCCGGAATCACACTTAGATTCTGATGGATCTGTGTAAACAGATCCATATTGAGTTTTGAATTACACAAAACTTATTATTGTGTTTCTAACAAATCTACGTAGTGTACAGATGATAGCAAGTTTTATAAGAGAAGTCTGAAGGAGAAGTGGTTTAAGCAGTCATGACGTCATCAAGAGTTGAGCAGCAGTAAGAATTCAGAATTGGTGACGTCATCAAGAGCTAAACCAGTTGTTGGTATCAGATGTGGATACAAGCTAGAACAGAAGTTGGTATCAGTTGTTGATACAAGGTAAACCAGCAGTTGTTGAAGACAAGAGGAGCAGCTGATCAGAAGCTGACAACAGATGTTGATCTTACAAGAAGAAAGGCAGAACTGATATCAGTCAAACACAAAAAGCGAAGCAGTTGACTAATCAATAGTAAACTACTGAGCTTAATCAGTTGTTGGAATAATCAGCTGTTGGTGTAGATCAGCTGTTGAAAACGAAACAGCTGTTTGAGTACTTAGTCGTTGAAGTAGAGATGTTGAGAAACAATCAGCTGTTGGAATAGTCAGTAGTTGAAGCAAACAGCTGTTGGAACATAAAAGAAGAAATCAGTAGAAGACAAAAACACTCAGCTGTTGGCAGTAGTGTTGTAATGCGAAGAAGACAACAGCTGATGATCAAATGTGATAATAAGATCGAAGAAGAACATTTCAGCAGTGAGCTATAGTATGTTCAGCAGTAAACTACAGTTGATCAGCAATGAAGAGAAGAATCAAAGCAGAAGCTGAATCGAAGCAAAAGCTGAATCGAAGCAGAAGCTGAATCAAAGTTCAAAGCTTATTCAGAAAAAGACAAAAGCCTGCAAAAGAAAGGACACAAGGACAACTCCCTGTCGGTACTTTATAGAACATCTTTCAACGGGAAGAACTTGTGTCCAACGGATTAATTTGAACTAGAGGTTATTTAAAAGAGAAGATTCATTGAAGACGATGATGCTGGAAAAACAAGAGAAAAAAAAAGAGGGAAGAAAAACAGAGAGACGAAGCAGTCGACCATCATTAGAGAGGAGATTATCGCTAGTGTCGACTGCTGAGTCAAAATCAGCTTTTGTAGAGTGACTTCCCAAGTGTGTGAGATTTATTATTTCGAGAGTTGAGCATTCACTGTAAAATCTCACACACAGAGATTCACTCACACATTCATGAGAGATGTGCAAAATTGTATAGTGAGTGAATCAAAACCAAAATGCAAAACCAGATCCCGTCCAAGCACGAATACGTTAAACTCTGTGTCTGTAGCCTTTCTCACAGGCGTAAAACAAGTGATTAAGAGAAACAGCCGAGGGCTGGTGTAGAGTCTAGGAGTTCTAGCAGCTGATGGCTATTGGATCGAGTCTGTACACGAGGTGTAAGATCAAATCTTCTAGTGGAACCTTCCCGGAGCGGAAGAATGGGAGACGTAGGAGATTGAGCTCCGAACTTCCAGAAACAAACAGAAGCGTAACTGTGAGACCTGTGTGTTCGCTATCAGGTGTTGGTCGGGTTTGGACCAGCTGTTGGTCGATGTGCTTGGCGTAGCCATCGAATTTGCCTAAATTTTGGAATCAGCAGTTGGAAAGATATCAGCAGTAGTAGTAGGAATCAGCTGTTGAGTGATCGCGTCAGCTGTTGGTATTTCAGTCGTTGCGTGTTGGTAGGAAGCAGCAGCAGTGCTTCGTTAGATTTCAGTCGTTGGTGTATTAGCACGTATCCAGCTGTTGCGAGTTATCAGCTGTTGGTATTTTAGTTGCGATGATAAGCAGAGAGCGCTAAGGGATTCTAAAAAGACGACATTTTGTGAACAGGAACCAGCTGTTGGTTTCGTCAGCGTGTTTTGTAGCGGGTATCAAAACTACGTCGTTTAGTTAAGTTGGAACGACAGCGTTTTGAGTGGAGCGCTTTGTACCAGCTGTTGGTTATGATAGACATCAGCTGTTGAGAGATTTGGTGCGTTGTTTTATTCAGCTGTTGGTTTGTTGATCAGCTGTTGGTAACGAGGTGACGTGTCCCTCTGTGATGTCTTTTTGTTTAGTTTTTCACTGCTTAGCGATAGGCAAAAGCTGATGCGAGATTTCAGCTGCTGGTTGGGAATATTAGTTGTGACGAATATTTTGTTGATGGAATCTGTTCTTGCTTATGTCAGCTGTTGAGAAGTGTATTTATTAGGGGACTTAGCTGCTGTTCTCTATTATTTTCTTCCCCGACACTTAGAAATATTTCCTTCGTTTCCAAATCTTGTCGCGATACCCTAGTTACTGTTCACCGTAACCTTATCCGTCCTAATTTTCGGTGGTAGACAACTCCGACGAGAGTGAGAGTGGTAGCATTGGACTCCTCTCGCTAAGGCGCTTCGTTCTATACCTTTTAGAAGATTTAGGAGGAGCTGGAAGAGGATCATAGGATCGCTAAGACATCTCCCTTGTGTAGTTTGTTAGCATAAGCGTCCTTGCCGTGCCGGTAGTTCGTTGGGGTAAGTGAGAATCTACCTTTAAGCTTTGTTAGAGCTTTCCATTGAGTTAGGAAGGTAGATAAGCGCTGGTGGAGTTGTAGCTTCCAGCTGCTGTTGTTTTGTGTTTCGGCTTTTGAGCAGTAGCTTGTGTTGATTTAGCAGGTGACAGATCTGTGTTGCTCGGACTTCGTTGTAGCAGCTGTGTGTGTGGTAATTGTAGCTCGGAAGCTGGTGAGGTACGGATGTTGAGCTTGTATTACGACTGGAATTGGCATGGATATTATGTGTTTGCTGTGTATGCATTGCATTGTTGTTTATGTGCTGGTTTAACTGTTTCATTGCATACGCATTATCATTTCCATTCAGCTGTTGCAGCCATGTTCTGTTCTTATTGCTGTTCTATTTTTACGAAACTTTGAGGGCGAGCGGCAATACCGCAATCTCATCTCCCTGCTGGTATTTATTAGCCACCATGCGCCGAGTGGTTAACTACCACAGTTCATGGTTTGGGCAACAACAGGTTGAGTTGTTGATACATCTGGTATTTCGGGTGTGGTGTAAAGATGAGCGGGTAATTCCCGTATGCTTGTACACACACCAGTGTCCACTAACCTTCCTTCGCAGAATTTGTTATCAGCTGTGGTGCTGTTCTTGAATTCCTTGGCTCCTTGTTCGGTGGTAGCCTTCGGCTGTTGTACCGTTCTTCATGCATAGCATCTGCATCTTATCTTTTGCTATTCATTGATGTTTTATAGTTGCTCTCCGTACTGGGGTTTGACCCCAATGTCCCTCTGGGGCTTGGTTTGTTTGTTGCCTGTGTTTGTTTTCAGGTATTCCAGGTTTTACAGCTGGTCGTGGTTTTAATCCAGCTGGTGGTGCCCCAGGAGGTGGATAGAGTGTCCCACTTATGTATATTATTTATATGCACTGGTATCACCTCGGGTGGGATGTCCCTGGTGATGCTTAGATCTATATAGCTGGCAGTCTTTTCGTACTTTTGTTGTATTCGGCCATGGGGCAATTTGTTGTACTTGACTGCTTGTGCTGTTGTAGATTTATTAAGCTAGGATTATTTTGAGTATTGCACTATTTTAAATTCTGTTCTCTTTCTGTCAGGCCAAAAGCAAAAATTTTACCCGCTTTTTAGTAGTTTCCGCATGTTTTTGTGTGTTTTATCTCTGATGTGAGCACGAGGCCTGACATTTTTGGTATCAGAGCTTAAGCTGGGATAAGCTCGATTTCTTTGATCACACTCGAGTCTAGGCACAGTGTTGTGTGTTGTTGTGCTTTACTATGTGATTTATGTGTTGCATATTGTTGTGATATGTGATATCTATGCTGTACTTGTTCTGTGTTATCTTATCCTGTTAAGTGCCTTCATAGAGAGATGCCGCCTAGACGTAGGGGTAGAGGTACGGGGCAGTTTCAGGACGAGTCTGGAGGACAGAACGAGGATCAGCGTAGTTTCCCTTCTCGTGGTCGTGGTAGATGTGAAGAGGAGGAAGTTGACGACTTGACAACCCGTGTGGAGAGCATGGAGATTGTGATGGCTAGGTTCCAACGGATGAGTCCCCTGTTCTTCAACGGTGACGAGTCTAGCAAGGATGCGGATTCGTGGCTTCGGCACATCACTGGTTTGTTCGATCATGTTCAGTACGACGATGTGCTTCGATTGAGTTTAGAGACCTTTCAGCTGAGGAAGAGTGCGGAGCGTTGGTGGTGTGGCGCTTCGAGGATGCTAGAAGAGACCGGTGTGGATATTACTTGGGATAGTTTCTATGTTTCCTTTTTGCAAGAGTACGTCCCGGAGTCGTATGTGAACGCTCGTGAGCGAGAGTTCGATCATTTGGAGCAATGTACTATGTCTGTGCGAGAGTATGCTCGGTTGTTTTTTTCTCTTTTGGCGTATGTCCCGCATGTTGCTGGCTGGGAGAGGGCCAAGAGGACTAAGTTTATTGAGGGTTTGAACGAAGAGCTGTATTCGATGGTGCTGACGAGCAAACCGAAGAGTTATGCTGAAGCAGTGGACAATGCGATTGACATCGAGGAAGGTCTGTAGAGCCGGAGGTCGCGTGATAGACCTCAGGGTGCTCAGTATGGTCGTCCCGCTGTTCAGGGAGCGCAGTCTTCTCAGTCTTCGCAGTCAGCTCATCAACCCCAGCAGCAGCAGCAGCAGTTGGCTCAGCAATCTGGCCGTCAGAGGTTTCGACCTCGTGGCCATCAGTTTAAGAAGAAGTATGGTTCTGGTTCTTCTGGTTCTGGTAGCTCTAGTAGCAGTGGTTCAAGGGCAGAGTTTTGTGACTTCTGTGGAGGCAAGCATTCGTCGACTCAGTGCGTTGGTGTGCAGGGCTCTTGTAATATCTGTGGTCAGTATGGGCATTTCACGAGAAGAAGTATTGCCAGAGCCAAGGTAATAGTCTTGTCTTATATAAAGTCCACGTTGAGGTGTGTCCGTTGGCCGGATCGCAGCAAGCCGCAGACCCACCTCAGGGTCGAGGAGGATCGTCTAGGGGTCGTTCCCCTCAGTTTCCGCAGCCTAGGGTTGGAGAGACGCAGTTTAGGACGTTCCAGTTGCCTGGTCCGTCGCGTTTCGGACAGTCATCTCAGCAGCACTTCTCTGGACCCCAACAGGCTCAAGGGAACGCTATTACTAGGGAGCAAGCGGAGGAGACGCCGAGCAGGGTGATTTTAGGTACATTCTTTGTCTTTTTTTTCCTGCACGAGTGTTGTTTGACACTGGCGCATCGCATTCGTTTATTTCTGATGCATTTGTGGTCGAGCATGGTCTGCATACCACTTCTTTGCGCGATGTTGTGTCTATTTCTACTCCTGGCGGTGCGAGCTTGTACTCCCAAGAGATTTTGCTGAATGGCGTTCTGAGTTTTGGTGAGCATGTGCTAGTGTCGAATTTGATTCGTTTGTTGTTGTGGGATTTCGACTGCATAGTGGGAATGGACGTGTTGTCCAGTTATAGGGCCTCCGTGGATTGTTTCCATGGGATCGTGCGTTTTAGGCCTCAGTACGGTGAGAAATGGAATTTCTACGGTGCTGATTCTCAGTCAAAGATTCCGTTGATCTCAGCGATGGATATGTTCAACTTTTTGTCGGCGGAGAACGCTGGTTTTATAATTTACGCGTTAAATGCATCTTCCTCTTCGCATGTGCAGCTCAACGACGTTCCAGTGGTGCGTCATTTTCCTGATGTGTTTCTGGAGGAGATCCCTGATTTTCCTCCGAGGAGGGAGATTGACTTTAGCATTGAGTTGGTGCCTGGCACAGCTTCGATTTCGTGTGTACCATATTGTTTAGCGCCTGCTGAGTTGAGAGAGGTCAAGGTGCAACTGGATGACTTGCTGGAGAAAGGTTTTATCAGACCTAGCATGTCGTCGTGGGGAGTTCCTATCTTGTTTGTCAAGAAGAAGGATGACAAAATGAGAATGTGCATTGACTTCCGCCAGCTGAACAAAGTTACTGTTAAGAATAAGTACCCGTTGCCGAGGATCGATGACTTATCGACGACATCTTGGTGTATTCGAAGACTCCTTTGGAGCATAAGGAGCATTTGAGAGTTGTCCTTCAGACATTAAGAGACTCACAGCTATATGCCAAGTTTTCTAAGTGCGCGTTTTGGCTGGATCGCGTCGTGTTTCTGGGTCATGTGATTTCGGCGGATGGCATTTCTGTGGATCCCAGTAAGCTTGATGCTGTTTTCAACTGGGAGCGACCTAGGAATGTTTAGCGCCCCAAAATCCATAGGACCACAAATTCTCATCTTCATAATTCGAGGATTCATTTATAATTTCAGATTTCAGCTCGTTTGCTTAATTGAAAAGCTGATTTCTTATTTTCCAGATGCGAGACATGATGCAAGGTCTGACCAGCTGTTACTCCAAGCATCAGCTGGGTGATTTTGGAGGTTGAAAATAAAATTAATCTCGTGTTAGAGTAGATGCCCAACTATCCAACTTGTGGCGTGTGGGTTTATAGACTCTTGTATGAAACAGTCTTTATATATGATATTCGCATTCTTTTATATGTCGTTCTTTACTTTCATTATGTGTGTAATGATTAAAAATTGCGTTGAGTAAAGACCTAGAATGCACTAAAGCGTATGTTAGATCTGATAGTGGGTATGACGGCTATCATGAAACACATCTAATAGTCGCTGTGTATTCTGAACGTGTTCCTAGTCGATTGGGCCGTCAAAATGAGGATAAGGCCGCCCGAGTTCGAAACTAGTATCTGCGATGCAAAGTTCCATGTTTCATTGGTAGGGAACATTGTGATGTTCTGAGCATGCAGATAGATAGTGACCTGGTGATCTATTGAACTACCCTCGTTCGGACTTTCCAAGTGGTTACCATTTGTCGAGTGGATAAGTCCGATGTCTTGGTTGTACTGATTAGTCCTCACGACTCGAAACGTCATTGAGACTCTACATGATAGGCGTCTCACTTTGACCCGTTTGTCGACTCACTTGGGGTCATAAGGCGTCGGGATTGGGTGAGACCCCGATGCATGTAGGAGTCGATGCATCGTTGTCGAGGATTCACCGCTTGCAGACATGCGTGGATATCCTATGCTATCTGAGGAGATAATAGTGTATAAATCTCTGGCCAGAGTACTAGAAGTGTTTTAGGTAAATGTGTTTACCTACTTACACTCGTGATGTCACTATTCGATCTCCAAGATGTATGCATAGCTATCGGATCTATAGCGAATCTCGATTTACCAATGGTCGTTGATCTGATCGAGATACATGGATTGAAAGGACCGTACTGTACGCTAACCACGACCAACTGGTTCTTGCAGGCACTATCAGTGATACCTAGGGGATCATGGGGCGATGTTTGGCGATATCTACCGCAATCTACCGAGAAGAGCCGACGTTATTGTAACTACGGTTGGAGCCAGGCACAAGTGCCAGCAAGGTAGTGGTTTTGAACACCCTATGTATGTCGATAATTGTTATTGAATTTTTCGTATTGATCGTCTCCCGGCTGTATTTCTTTGTTCTTCCGCTGCCTCGCGGGGGGGGGATCCGGATCCACAACATCTCGAGTGGGAGGATGACTTTTATTAAAATGAGAGTATTGTTTTAACAAATTAAAATAGTAAAAGGGGATTTTTAGTAAATTCTGGTGAAGTAGGTGTGGAACACCATGCCTACTCAAGTGTTTTTCCCCTGTTCATAATGACCATATCGTGTTCAAAAGGCTGTTTTATAAATGTCTGCTGGTTTTATCTTCAATTGGTGATAACCAGACCTTAAATCAATCTTAGAGAAAACTATCGATCCCTTCAACTGTTCAAACATGTCCTCAATTCTAGGAAAAGGATATTTATTATTAATTGTCAACTTATTCAACTCTCTATAGTCTAAACACAGCCTTAGACTCCCGTCCTTCTTCTTGACGAACAAAACAGGGGCTCCCCATGGTGATGTACTTGGTCGAATAAAGCCGTTGTCTAACAGCTCTTGTATTTGCTCTTTTAGTTCTTTCATCTCTGATGGAGCAAGACGATAAGGTGGTCTAGAAACGGGTGCTGCTCCTGGCACTAAATCAATTGCAAATTCCAATTCTCTATCAGGTGGCAGTCCATATATGTCTTCGGGAAAGAACTCGGGGAATTCGCTCACTACTTCAACATCTGAAAGCTAGGGCTTGTTAGAAGCTTCTAAAGATGATAAGCTTATCAAAAATCCTACTCCCCCTTTTCTCAAAAAACTATGGGCCTTAAGAGCTGAAATAATTCGAGGGATTTTACACATCTTTAGTTGTTCGCTGTTTAGAGATAGGCAAAAGCTGATGCGAGATTTCAGCTGCTGGTTGGGAATATTAGTTGTGACAACTGTTTTGTTGATGGAATCTGTTCTTGCTTCTGTCAGCTGTTGAGAAGTGTATTTATTAGGGGACTTAGCTGTTGTTCTCTATTATTTTTTTCCCCGACACTTAGAAATATTTCCTTCGTTTCCAAATATGATTCGACAGCGGATGAAAGCTGCCCAGGATCGCCAAGCCAGTTATGTGAATAAGAGGCGTCGACCTCTAGAGTTTCAGGTTGGTGATCAGGTGTTCCTTAAAGTTTCTCCTTTCAGAAGTGTTATGCGCTTTGGACACAAGGAAAATTTAGCTCCTCGTTATGTTGGACCGTATGAAATTGTTGAGAGGATTGGCCCTTTGGTGTATCGGCTGTTGTTGCCAAAAGAATTATCCTCTCTACATGATGTCTATCATGTTTCCATGTTGAGTAAGTACGAGCCAGATCCGTCTCATGTGCTGAGAACTGACGAGGTTGAGCTAGATCAGACGTTGAGTTACGTTGAGTATCCCTTGTAGATCCTAGATAGAAAAGAGAAACAGTTGAGGAATAAAACCATTCCTTTGGTAATGGTGCAATGGAGCAAACATGGTAGGGAAGAAGATACTTGGGAGCTGGAAGAGAAGATGCAGCGTGAGTGGCCGCATCTGTTTGAATAGATGTTGTATCAGTTTCCAGTAGTTGGTTAGTTGTTGGTTGTTCTTTTCCCTAGTTGTTGTTTGTTGTTTGCTAAGTTATCTTGAACTCTTGGGTTCAGTTGAGTTGTTCCTGGACTTGTTGATTTCGAGGGCGAAATCGTGTTTTAGTGGGGGAGAGATGTGAGACCTGTGTTTT
>KQ995712.1:24899-42704 GCA_001598015.1 Dorcoceras hygrometricum
TGTTCTCTATTATTTGTTTCCCCGACACTTAGAAATATTTCCTTCGTTTCCAAATCTTGTCGCGATACCCTAGTTACTGTTCACCGTAACCTTATCCGTCCTAATTTCCGGTGGTAGAAAACTCCGATGAGAGTGAGAGTGGTTGCGTTGGACTCCTCTCGCTAAGGCGCTTCGTTCTATACCTCTTTAGAAGATTTCGGAGGAGCTGGAAGAGTATCGCAGGATCGCTAATACATCTCCCTTGTGTAGTTTGTTAGCATAAGCATCCCTGCCGTGCCGGTAGTTCGTTGGGGTAAGTGAGAATTCTACCTTTAAGCTTTGTTAGAGCTTTCCGTTGAGTTAGGAAGGTAGATAAGCGCTGGTGGAGTTGTAGCTTCCAGCTGCTGTTGTTTTGTGTTTCGGCTTTTGAGCAGTAGCTTGTGTTGATTTAGCAGGTGACAGATCTGCGTTGCTCGGACTTCGTTGTAGCAGCTGTGTGTGTGGTAATTGTAGCTCAGAAGCTGGTGAGGTACGGATGTTGAGCTTGTATTACGGCTGGAATTGGCATGGATATTATGTGTTTGCTGTGTATTCATTGCATTGTTGTTTATGTGATGGTTTAACTGTTGCATTGCATACGCATTATCATTTCCATTCAGCTGTTGCAGCCATGTTCTGTTCTTATTGCTGTTCTGTTTTTACCATATTTTGAGGGCGAGCGGCAATACCGCACTCTCATCTCCCTGCTGGTATTTATTAGCCACCATGCGCCGAGTGGTTAACTACCACAGTTCATGGTTTGGGCAACAGCAGGTTGAGTTGTTGATACATCTGGTATTTCGGGTGTGGTGTAAAGATGAGCGGGTAATTCCCGTATGCTTGTACACACACCAGTGTCCACTAACCTTCCTTCGCAGAATTTGTTATCAGCTGTGGTGCTGTGCTTGAATTCCTTGGCTCCTTGTTCAGTGGTAGCCTTCGGCTGTTGTACCGTTCTTCATGCATAGCATCTGCATCTTATCTTTTGCTATTCATTGCTGTTTTATAGTTGCTCTCCGTACTGGGGTTTGACCCCAATGTCCCTCTGGGGCTTGGTTTGTTGTTGCCTGTGTTTGTTTTCAGGTATTCCAGGTTTTACAGCTGGTCGTGGTTTTAATCCAGCTGGTGGTGCCCTAGGAGGTGGATAGAGTGTCCCATTTATGTATATTATTTATATGCACTGGTATCACCTCGGGTGGGATGTCCCTGGTGATGCTTAGATCTATATAGCTGGCAGTCTTTTAGTACTTGTGTTGTATTCGGCCGTGGGGCAATGTGTTGTACTTGACTGTTTGTGCTGTTGTAGATTTATTAAGCTGGGATTATTTTGAGTATTGCACTATTTTAAATCTGTTATCTTTCTGTCGGGCCAAAAGCAAAAATTTTACCCGCTTTTCAGTAGCTTCCGCATGTTTTGTGTGTTTTGTCTCTGATGTGAGCACGAGGCCTGACAGTAACTTATTCTTTACGATTTACAGTATTCCGCATACGAAATTTATTTAGCACGCATTCATAACAGAAGTCACACTTGCACGCACAAACATATTTCACACGCAGTCGCATTACATATGTTTAAACAGAAATCTGTTTGCGTTAGTTTTAAAATATAGTGATTCAGTTCTGGTGTTTTCCGCATGTTTTTATTACATACCAGATCTGTCTTCGGTGCTCTATTTTATATGTTCAAGAACCCGAGGTATTTCACCTTAATTTTCTTCATAGGATCAGATCTCACGCCCCTCCCTAGCGTTGTTTATTTTATTGCATCGAGAGATCTGATCCTTCGGTCCTAACAGATTCTTTTAAATATACGTCTGCACCGATTACTGGTTAGAACTTTCTGTGGATGGAGCTTTACTGACTCCCCGAGATCAGCCTTCACTATATTTTCCAGTAGAACACTAACTTGCACCACAAAGCCTTGTGACTGCCTCATAGGATTGTTCACCATAGCAAGTAACACTTGAAAAAGAATGTGTGCCCAGTTTACCTTTAGACCGTCAGTGATGGCTACCATTAAATCAAATTTCTCGATGGTAACCATATCAAAAGAAATGCCTTTGCCACGATATCGTGCAGTAAGCGAAACTCCATCTTCATCTCGTTTTTCTTACTGGGTGGCCTAAACTGCACATCAGAGCCAGAGAACCGCTTTCGCATTTCAACCACTTCTCCTTTGAATATCCAGAAATCCAATCATTCCATCGGTTGGCAACCCAAACATCGTATTAAACATATCCTTGGTAATAACCATCTTCCGATTAGCAACGAAACTGAAAATCGTCCCAGCGATAACTTTCGCATTCACGAAAAAATCAGTAACAGCTCCTTCATCACGGAGTTGGAAGCCTCAAGAAACCCTTTAAGCCCTGTATCCTCAAGGTACTTAAACATGTGTGCCATTCCAGTGTGCTCCATAGCAAGCACGGACTCAAAATTGACCTGCAAAGTGTTAACAAAGAAGGATGCTGCCATTTATGATATTAAGGAGTTAGGATTTTGGAAAATGCGAAAGATTGCACGAAGAATGCAGTAAATTTGTTTGCTAGAATGCAAGATTGCGCAAAAATTTTGAAAGCGTAAGGCAAAAATTAAAGTGAACAGGTTTATGTATGAGCAGGGAGAGAGAAGGGTTTTTCTGGACACGTATCATCGTCTCGTTAAGAAGACATTTGAAATTCCAGAAAGATGATCGTCCGATTTTAAAATAATTTGAAAGGGTAACCCGATCTCTACCGTTCAATTTTATATACCAGCAAGGTAACAATTAATACAAACACCATGATAATGTCACACTATATACGCCTCGATCCGGACCAGACCAGCACGGTGTTGTCCAGCTCGAAGACAAATAGCGGACCGTTGGGTTATCTGTTTGAATTAGATTGTTCCCCTGAATGTATGCATGCAGAACACGTTCATGACATATCCAAGCGACCTAAGATGTTTCTAAAGTAAGAAAACTTAGCTTCAGGCAGAGGTTTCGTGAAGATGTCAGCTACTTGCTGATCTGTTGGCACATGCTCTACCCGAACATCTTTGATAGGATCAATAGAATCGAAAAACTGCCTTAGGAGTTCAGAACGGGGGGGGGGGTTGAATGAACACCTTTGGGATTTTAAATTTTCGAAACCTTAAAAAGTTTTTACAAGCGCCTAGCTTAACTTAAATCTGTGTTAGAAGATTTAAGGTATCTCAGTTAAAAATGCTGATCTCTCGACTAACAAGTAATGTGCGGAATAAAGTCGATTAACCAGTGAACAGTGATATACTAAAAATAAATGCAGTAACTAAAAGTATAGGGTTGAGAGTTTGTTTATGGAAGTTCAGATATCAAATCCTACGTCTCCCCTTCTTCCTTATTCAGGAAGGTTCCACTAGAAGAGTTTGATGAATACAGCCTCTGTAACCACCCAATCACCGAGCCTTGCTCAAGATGAACTCCTAGCAACTCCAATCAACACGCAGACGCAACTTCTGAATACAAGTAATGAGATTTTTGAACTGCTTCACAAAGCCAGTTCGTTACTGACTCAAAATGATAATACAGTGAAATACACAACTATTTAAACTGTAAATATTCTGGTTTCTATACTATGAAACACGATTCAACAAGTTAACCAGAAGATGATATCTCGAAGATTAAGCTATCAAGACAAACTAAGAAAACTGTTCTTCGAGATTGAAAGCACTGGACTTCAAAAGATTTAGCAATATGTCTTTTCCAGTGACTGTGTGAGCTTTTGAAAGATAGCGACGATAAGCAATAAGCTCGAGAATGATGAGGAATAGGCGAGAGACAGAGAATTGGCAGA
This sequence comes from Dorcoceras hygrometricum, assembly GCA_001598015.1. Lineage (NCBI taxonomy): Eukaryota > Viridiplantae > Streptophyta > Magnoliopsida > Lamiales > Gesneriaceae > Dorcoceras > Dorcoceras hygrometricum. Next base: position 28,733 of record KQ995712.1, read on the forward strand.
GTATTCAATTTGAATTCTTCAGCCTTTTATACCCTTTGATCTCAACGGTCATTAAATTACGCCTAAGGAAATAAAATCCCTTTTGAATATAGATTTACCGTACAACCGTATATCCTGCTCACCAAATGGTAATCTGTGCTTCATCAGGGCCAAATTGTCGAATATCCATATTTGAGCAAACTTCGTATAACGTCCTCTGTATACTGCGTACAATCGCCCAAAAATAGCTCTGACACTGTCTCCTTAATTTCAGGCATTTGTACGATCCAATCGCAACCATTGATTCTTTCCAATTTAAACAATGATAGCTTTTTAATCTGTTCGATTCTTACGCTTGAAGGATCTTTCTGTTAAATCATTTCTTTCTGCCTTGAAATAAGTCGCTATCTCGTCGCTTCTTGTGTATTAATAGCTGTTACTACTGAATATATAGAGATAACTGAGAACTTACAACATTTGAATGTAACTACTGAATGCAACAACTGAATGCTTGAGACTTCTGAAAATATATTGTTCCTATGTCTGAGTCGAACACTTCTGATAAACTCAAATCTGATGTTCACTGATAGCTCTTTAACCACTTCTGAAATACTGAGATCTGAATCAATATACCATACTATGTTACTCAAGTCTGAATACACTTCGCTCTAACAACAGATCTTCCACTGTAGCTCACGTCTGAATAACTGTGCCGATATCTAAACTGATCCAAATAGCCAAATCTGTTTCAAAACATCGACCTGACAACAAAGACTGAATCTCTGAATAATTAATCCTGCTCAGTTCCGAATACTTCCAAAAGTCAACTCAGATGTCAACGTTTGTCTTAGAACTCTCGAAACTTAGAATTCTTCAATCCACTTATATGATGTCACGACTTTTGAATTCTTCAATACACTGAGATGACGTCACGACTTCTGAAAACTTCAAAATACTGGGATGACGTCACGACTTCTGAAAATCAACTCGATATGTGATAGTCGACCGAACATCTGAATTATGCGTAACTATTAATTACTACAACTGACTGACTGTCCAGATGTTACTTTTGAATTTGTTACTTTTGAATTCAGTACTTGTCTTATTTTTGTTATCACCAAAACCAATAAATTTTACCTTAACAATCTCCCCCTTTTTGGTGATGACAAAACTTAGCAGCCTTATGACTTATATAGATAGGCAAAAATAAATTGCGCAAAGTCTGCTGAAATTTTATATATATCATTGCTGATCAATGTACAAAAGATTTGTACAACAGAAACTGAAAAATCTTAGAACTGATTCTTTCCATATAGCCACCATTCAGCGTTCTTTTTATAAGGTTCACTAGCAGTACCAGATCCACCACCACCACTACTACTGGATCCCCTTTTCGTCGAAGAACCCCTTTTGTCATCTCTTCTACTACTTCCACCAGAACCACCTCCTCTGATCGCACTACCCCCACTGGGTCTATTCTGATCATCAGGAGGCGGTTGAGGTCGGCGGCTGCTACTCTCTTCCCCATTTTTGTCATTACCACGATTCATGTAGGCAACAAGTTCACCCTGAGAGGAAAGGTTGTTATAATTTTCCTGTGCTTGCGCATGGAAATCCAGTATAGCATTTGAGAGAGCAGCCTTGGTTTCATCAACATCCTTCCTAATATCTTCCAGGCCTGTGGCAATGGCAGCCTGTTGAGTAATGAGCTTCGGGTCTATTCTGATCATCAGGAGGCGGTTGAGGTCGGCGGCTGCTACTCTCTTCCCCATTTTTGTCATTACCACGATTCATGTAGGCAACAAGTTCACCCAACTGAGAGGAAAGGTTGTTATAATTTTCCTGCGCTTGCGCATGGAAATCCAGTATAGCATTTGAGAGAGCAGCCTTGGTTTCATCAACATCCTTCCTAATATCTTCCAGGCCTGTGGCAATGGCAGCCTGTTGAGTGATGAGCTTCCGTTGAGAATCCAAGATGTCCAGCGACAGAGCAGACTTTTGAATTTGAATTTCTTGTCGCATATTGTTAAACAGACCTCTATAGAGGCTGTCCTGTTGAATCAACATCTCAGTAACCTTCTTCTCAAGGCTCCGTATTTCCATCAAAAGCATATCCTGTAGTTTATCGGAGTCATTTCTCATCTGCAGACGCTCAATTGAAATCTGACTGACTAAAGCACGGAGCTGTGCCAATGGTTCTGTGAAATCCTGCGGGGTAACGACAGTAGGCATCAAAACTTGGTTGACTCCCATGGGAGTGTCATCTGTAGTGAAGAAAACACGAGAATCCATAGAACTTGGATGTGGTGAAGTCCAATCTGTATCCAGGGGACGCTGAGAGATAATAGCAAAAACGGTAGGATCTGGATGAGCAGACCCAGAACTAGAAGATCTCGACTCCGAAAGAACCATATGTACATCTGTACCTATGCGAAAAACACCAACAAAATCTGAAGCATCTACGGCAATATCTATCACTTTACTAACTGCGACTATATCTCTGCAAAAATTATGTGAACCAACTGGTTGCAAGCTACCGACTGTAGAAACTGTACAACTTCAATACAAACATCAGCCCATCTCTTCTTAAGCAATTTAAAGAATAGTCTAACTGTAGGAAGTGTATCTACATAAGAAAGCCGAGGAGAAATGACAATCGTGCTAGGAACAATATGTTTGGGTATATTCTTCCAATAATCAGCGCATGGTTCAATCGCCCAAGACTCATTGACACAAATCATGCTATGAATCCAGCAAGAAGACTTAAAATTCGTGTTTGATCGGGCGAACACAGCACCACGATCACGATTTTTACCTTCAAACAATCTAGAGCAGGACGGCAGTTCCCACTGTAGACCGTGTGATTGCATCTGTGTCTTCAGCTCTTCTATCACAAACAAATGAAGGTTGGATAACATATTTAGCGAAACTAAAAGAATTAAAGAATTGTTCAACCTCATCGATAACCTGTTCCCACAGCTGTACAAGTACCTCAATATTAGCACAAATTAACGAAAAAATTTCCTTGGCTGGATTGCCTTTGATCGGGTCTCTTTCCTGGAGGGGCGTTTTTCCTTTATAAGCAGCAGGAATCTTGGGAAGACTGGCCTTGTACCAGTCTCCTTCATTGACTCCCCTGATGGCTATGCTCGTTCCAAACTGTATTTTGCTTACTTCCTCAATCGTAGAAGGCAGTGAGCAACCACCAGGAATTGTAGACAAAATTTCCTCTAGGGTCATTGACTCGTCATCCGATATTTTCTCATCAGTGGTTGGAACAGCAGTTGCTATTTCTGTTCCCTGAAACAGCTATGTTTCCTCTGAAGGTTCCTCCACAAAATAAACATCTGGTCCAGTTTTCATTTGTACACCAACATCTGTTCCAGTGACCTTGTCAGCTACAATCTCTTAATCTGTATCACTGCCTGATTCAATCATTCTATTAGCTTCTCGAGCAACAAATTCCTTGTAGGAAATGTTAAACCAGTGCTCCATCTCATCAGATCTTTGAGCTGTTTGATCCCAAACATCCGGTCTACTGACATTTGTTCCTTCAACATCTGTGTCCATCTGAGCAGTTTCGGCAATCACTTGTTCAATAATGTTGTCCACGTCATCAGCAGTTGATATCCCTTGATCAACAACATCTGCTCCAGCTGGCATGGAATCCTTCTCAGCAATACCACCAGCAGCCGTCGCTTCTTCAACAATCTCATCATCCGATTCTACTGGAAATTTTAATCTCCTCTTAGGAGCTTTTCGCTTTGGCTTAGAAGGTAGCACAGCTGGCACAGCTCAAATTGGTTCAACTATTTGCAGAGGGATAGCCTCTTGTGCTACTGTAACAAGTGCGGAACTCTTAGTAGCCTTTCCAACTATAGTCCTCTTCTTCTTTGCTATCGGCTCATCCACAGCAGCAGCTGGTCTCTTCTTGTACACAGCCTTTTTCGTGGGTGTCTTCTTCACCCGAGATTTACCTGCCACACCCTCCAAATCTTCAACAGTATTCTTGTCGTTGATGGCAATATACCTCCCAACGGTTCTGGCAGTCAAAATTTTTAGAGGAGGGAACTCCTTGGAATCTCCCAACTCCAAGTTTGGTATGTTCTGTAACAGAATACTGATATGGATAGCAAAGCCCCTGGCTTGTCTCGATTCAGCTTTCACCATATCCTTGAAAATATTGAACAACAGTCTTCCCCAGTTGATTTTCACTCCACTATCGATAGCGGCCATCATAATGAATCGCTCGTGAGTAACGGCGTCGAACGACCCGACCTTCACGAAGATTGATTTAGCCAAAATATCACTTAGCAACCGGAACTAAATCTTCATCTCCAGCTTCTTGCAGGAGGTGCTCACCTGCTCACCAGTGAAAGAGAAAATACTCCTCGCATCAAACACTAAGTCCTTAGGGACCTCATTCAAATCTGTCAAGCCATCCATCAGCAACGCACAACGACCCTGCAAAAACTTCTTCAGAGATTTCTACGGTTGTTTCTTGTATAGTACTAACCACCATCCCATCTCTGACTGAACCGTTCTGAAAGAACTCTATCAAAGCAGCTTCGTATAAGACTGCTAGACAACCCAAAAACTCCTTTAGGCCAGAAGCCACTAGGGCTTCGAACATAGCCACTATCCCTTCGTGGTCCATGGCAAGGACAGAATCAAAAAGAACATGAACGGTGTAGCTTATCAAGGAAGATTCCATTTCAGTAGATTGATTAAGAAGAGTACGTCTGAGAAATATCTGCAGAAAAATACATAGAAGGCAAGAACACAAGAATACTGGAGAATAAGATGCGCAAGGTAAGTGAAGATGAAAAGAAAACACCGTAAATATAAATATGGAATTGTAAACGGTGAAAGAGAGAGAAGATGTGGATATGAAGTTTCGCATGATGACAACCACGTGTCAATCATCCGACGACATGTACAATTTTGGAAATGATTTTGAAAAGATTTTGACAATATCGCGAAATAATTTTAAAGGGATTTTAAAAGGATTTTGAATTGTAACCGCGAGGGAGAAAAGGTAAAAGATTACTGGCGCCAAGTGGTTAACACGTCACAACCTTAAGATCTGTTTAATGTATCAGCGGGGGTGTTGCAAGATGTGATAATAGATAAGTATCAACTGTGTATACATGACATCTGAGTGAATCCAGATCTCACAGTTGACTTAGCACTTATTAATTCAGATCTCCCGTTCCCCCTAAAGCTGAGATTCTCCCTAAGTCTGATATTTTATCAAACCTGAATTCCACGATGTTCCCCTTGAACAGTAGACTCAGATTTGACAAAACCAGAAGATGTTCAACCTAAAAATTTGTTAGCGCAAGAACAATCAAGGCAGTTCTAAGAGACCCAATAGATTTCTAAAATAAGAAAACTTAGCGTCTGGCAGGGGCTTTGTGAAGATGTCAGCTACTTGCTGCTCAGTCGACACATACTCCAGCTTGACTTCCTTCTTGAGTACATGGTCTCTTATAAAATGATTACTGATGTCTATATGCTTCGTTCTAGAATGCAGTACAGGATTCTGAGTGATCGCGATGGCACTGGTGTTGTCACAGAGAATAGGCGCTTCAGAAGCATCAATGCAGGATTCCTTAAGCTGGTGTTGAATCCATAAGAACTGAGCACAACAGCTTCCAGCTGCTAAGTACTCTGCTTCAGCAGTGGACGTTGCAATGAATGTCTGCTTCTTACTAAACCAGGAAATCAGTCGATCTCCTAAGAATTGTCAAGTACCGCTTGTGCTTTTACGATCAACTCTACATCCTACGTAGTCTGCATCACTATAACCGATTATTTGAAAGCCTGAGTCTTTGGGATACCAAAGACCCACATTGGAAGTTCCTTATAAATATTTCAGAATCCGTTTTACAGGAATGTAATGCCTTCCTTCTTGAGTACATGGTCTCTTATAAAATGATTGCTGATGTCTATATGCTTCGTTCTAGAATGCAGTACAGGATTCTGAGTGATCGCGATGGCACTGGTGTTGTCACAGAGAATAGGCGCTTCAGAAGCATCAATGCAGGATTCCTTAAGCTGGTGTTGAATCCATAAGAACTGAGCACAACAGCTTCCAGCTGCTAAGTACTCTGCTTCAGCAGTGGACGTTGCAATGGATGTCTGCTTCTTACTAAACCAGGAAATCAATCGATCTCCTAAGAATTGACAAGTACCGCTTGTGCTTTTACGATCAACTCTACATCCTACGTAGTCTGCATCACTATAACCGATTATTTGAAAGCCTGAGTCTTTGGGATACCAAAGACCCACATTGGAAGTTCCTTATAAATATTTCAGAATCCGTTTTACAGGAATGTAATGCGACTTTTTAGGCTCTGCTTGAAATCTAGCACACATACAGACAGAAAACATGATGTCTGGTCTACTAGCAGTTAAAAAAAGCAGGGAGCCAATTATACCACGATATAATGATACCTCAATGGCAGTACCAGCTTCGTCTTTGTCCAGCTTGATTGATGATCTCATTGGGGTTGCTGCTGCTGAGCAGTTGTCCATGCCAAATTTCTTCAGAAGTTCTTTCGTATACTTTGCTTGGTTAATGAAGATTCCATTATCCAGCTGTCTAACTTGTAAGCCTAAAAAGAATGTTAGCTTTCCCATCATACTCATCTCGAATTTGTCCTGCATTAGCTTAGAAAACTTCTGACACAATTTGGGGTTAGTTGACCCAAATATAATATCATCCACATAGATCTGAACTAACAGAACATGATCAGCTTTGAAAAATTTAAATAGAGTCTTATCCACTGTGTCTATTGTGAAATCATGATCAATTAGGAATTTAGATAGTGTATCATACCAAGCTCTGCTGCTTGTTTCAACCCATACAGATCTTTATCCAATTTATAAACGTGGTTTGGATATGTATGATCTACAAAGCCAGGAGGTTGTGCAACATACACTTCATCTGTTAGAATGCCATTAAGAAATGCACTCTTAACATCCATTTGAAAGACCTTGAAGTCTTTATATGCAGCATATGCAAGGACATGCGTATAGCTTCTAATCTAGCTACTGGTGCGAAGGTTTCATCAAAATATATTCCTTCCATTTGCCTAAATCCCTGAGCTACCAGTCTAGCTTTGTTTCTTGTTACTATTCCATTTCATTCAGTTTGTTCCTAAAGACCCATCTAGTTCCTATAACTGAAAGATTTTAGGGTCTAGGTATAAGTTGCCATACATTATTTCTCTTAAACGGATTTAGTTCCTCCTGCATTGCTTCTACCCAGCTTGGGTCTGCTAAGGCTTCATCTATTTGTTTGGGTTCTATATGTGAGATGAATGCTGAGTCAAAATGATCATGCAAAAGCTGGATTCGTGTGCGAACAGGAGATTCGATGTTACCTATGACCTGCTCGGGTGGATGATTTATATTCCATCGGAGATCAAGTCCAATTGGATTTGCTTCCTGTTCTGCTTGGATGTCTTGCTGGATAGCCACATCTAGATTGTTCGATGTCAATTGATGGTTCGCGTTCGCATCTTGTGCATCAGATGTTGGTCGATGTATATCGAGATCTGTTTGTGCAACATATGGTTGAGAAACATCTGTTTAAGCGACATCTGTTTGGACATCTTGTGCATTTGTCGCTTGAGCTCCAGCAGCAGGCACACTTGGAGAGATCTGATCCTGCGTTGAGTCAACATTAGTTAAATCGATGACTACTGGATTACCTGTCAGATCTTGTTGAGCATTGTTATGAGGTTTGTCCAGCTCTGGTTGTATCTCTACTGAATGTCTTTGTTGTGCCACGTCATCATCTGAGTCATCAATGCTGGATGATTCAAGACGTGTACATAGATCGTTGAGGCTCGCAGCTGAATTGGATCTAAAACTTGTCTCATCAAAGACAACGTGTTCTGACTCTTAAACAGTTAGACTTCTATTGTTGAATACTCGATAAGCCTTGCTCACTGCTGAATAACCTAGGAAGATACCTGCATCAGATTTTGCATCAAAAGCTGTTAGGTGCTTCTTACCATTATTGTGAATGAAGCATCTGCACCCAAACACCCTGAAATATGAAATATCAGGTTTCTTGCCACTCCAGATCTCATACGGGGTTTTATCGTGCAACTTGTTAATCATAGATCTGTTCTGAGTGTAGCAAGCTGTGTTAACTGCTTCTGCCCCAAACTTTTGAGAAATCCCGGAATAAGCAATCATTGATCTAGCAGCTTCTTTTAAAGTGCGATTTCTCCTCTCAACCAGCCCGTTCTGTTTAGGAGTTCTAGCTGCAGAAAGCTCATGCTTTATCCCTATGTCATCAACATAAGAAGATAATTTTTGATTTAAAAACTACCATGATCACATCTTATTCTGTTTACTATACAAGATCTGTCATTTTGCAAACGTTTTAAAAACCGAATAAGCTGGTCAGCGGTATCCGATTTTGCTTTTAAAAACAACACCCAAGTGAATTTTGTAAAATCGTCAACAACAACGAGGGTGTAGTTCGTTCCCCCTAAGATTGTTAAGGGAATAGGACCAAAAATATCCATACGTAAAAGCTCTAAGCTTCGGGAAGAATGTTTACCGCCTTTCCTTTTAAAAGTAGAATGAATTTGTTTACCAAGCTGACATGCGGCATGGATCTTGTCCTTAGAGAAATTGATTTTGGGCATACCAGAAACCAGTTCATGCTGACTCAAATGGGCAAGCGTTTTAAAGTTTAGATGGTTCATTCGCTGATGTCACAACCAGCTCTTGGAAGAGTTGGCTGCTAAACAAATTTGTTCAGATCACATGGGTTCTGACCAATTGATAATGTAGGTATTCCCCGACCTTTTACCTACCAATACAGTCAGTCCTTCTGGACTCTGAACTGTGCATGTGTACTGTTGAAAGTTAACTATGTAACCCTTGTCACATAGCTGACTTATGCTAATCAAATTATAATGCAAGTTATCAACAACTAAAACATCAGATATTGAAATGTTACCGTGGGTAAGCTTACCCTTACCCAAAGTGTTACCATGTGAGTTATCACCAAAGACTATCTTTGCTCCTTTGTGTGGGGTAACATCTGATAGCAGTTTTGGGTTTCCAGTCATGTGTCTTGCACATCCACTATCCAGGTACCAAATGATCGATTCATCTCCAGCTTTGTACCTGTTATCCTGCAATCATGAAAACAGATTTTGGTACCCAATTTTACTTGGGTCCAGATAGGATTACCCCTTTCGGGACCCATACTTGAATGACTTTAACAGTTTTCCCAGTATGATAGTCCATAAAGGTCTGTGCAGAAATATTGTGAGATCTGTTGAGTGTTGGTTTGATATTTTGACCATTCAGATCTCTCCTCGACTGAACCTTTCTCCAAAAAGATTTTGCCTTCTTCGAACTACGCCTGGGCTGGTGAGAAACAAACGACTTAGAACCAGCTTTCGCTTTATCTTTGTCAAGTTTGTTCTTTAGCCAACTTGGCTTGGAGTTCTCAGGTCTTAGAAACCGATACCAGCTTTTCCTTTTTGATTTAGCTTTGAAGAGCTCTGGTCATCATACCTCACTGACTCGCATGTATCATGTATCATACTGGCTTTGACAAAGCTCATCTTTTTGAACTTGTCATATGCCAGATATGACTGAGTACTGGTTTCTCCAGCGCTGCTTTCACTAAAGATTTTGCCTTCTTCGAACTACGCCTGGGCTGGTGAGAAACAAACGACTTAGAACCAGCTTTCGCTTTATCTTTGTCAAGTTTGTTCTTTAGCCAACTTGGCTTGGAGTTCTCAGGTCTTAGAAACCGATACCAGCTTTTCCTTTTTGATTTAGCTTTGAAGAGCTCTGGTCATCATACCTCACTGACTCGCATGTATCATGTATCATACTGGCTTTGACAAAGCTCATCTTTTTGAACTTGTCATATGCCAGATATGACTGAGTACTGGTTTCTCCAGCGCTGCTTTCACTAGCATTGAAACCTAAGCCAATTCTATCATTTGCTGGCTTCTGAATTTCACACAGCTTATCTAGAGAAACAGAAGACTGAGTCCAAGAGCTCATTATCAGTTTTAAATCTTCAATTTCAAACTCTAGCTCACTGGATCTTATCCTCAAAGATTCATTCCCAGTCTTCATCTTACACAACTTAATTTGTAAGCTGTCAGTGTTACCAAGTTGAACAGATCTTAGTTCCACTGAACTATTTTTCAAATCTACGTTTTCATCTTTGACTTCCTCGAATGTCTGAGAAAGCTTACGGTACTCTTAGACCATCTCATTTAGTGCACAGATTAGGTCATCTCGTGTAAATTCAGTATTTGAAAAATCGAATACCTCATCTTCCGAAGTCTGATTAGCCATGAGACAGTGAACTTACTCATGTTCATTATAGCTGGATGAAGAACTGCTTGATGAGGAATCTGTAAAGGTATCAGCCCAGTTCTTGTTGCTCTCCTCAGCAACTAGTACTTTGCGATCATTCTTTCTGCTGGGCCTCTTATCAGCTCTTTTCCTCATCCTTCTATCTTTTGATCTCTCCTTGGATCTATCATCTTTCTTTTCATCCCTCTTGAATTTTTCCTCTTTCTTGGGCTTGTTGCAATCAGCAGCAAAGTGCCCTGGACGACCACAGTTAAAACAATTTTGGTCAGTGGTTACCTTATCAGATTTATGAGCATTATTATAAGAGAAATAAGGGTTGTAGGATTTTCTCATGAATTTTTCCCAAACTTCTTAACGAAGACGGACATGGCGTCGTTGCTGAGTTGTTCTGTGGATTTTCTAGTGCTTGGAGAGCACTGTTCAGATGTTGTTGCCGCTAGAGCTTTGGTTGGTTGAGATGTTGAGGGTCCAGCTTCAGATCTTGTCTCTAGCTCGAACTCATAGGCTTTAATATTTGCAAAGAGGTCATGCAATTCCACATGTCATCGTCTTGTGCTGCTAGGTGGGCCTGCATCCGGATCTTCCAGACGTCGTATTCCTCCTTGGAAAACATGGGAATCTTGTTGTGAGAAATCGACATATTTAATGAATATAAATGAATAAATTTTTCAAACACTGAGAAACCGTGCTCTGATACCACTTGTTAGGATCGAAAAACAAGCTTGGGAGTTCAGAGGGGGTGTGAATGAACTCCCTTGCTAATTTCTGTTTTAAAACTTGTTTTCAAAAAAAAAGATTTTCTATAGGATTTGCCCTGTATGGCTAGCTCAATCACTAATGAGCTAAATCGTTCATCAACTTCGGCCATTGTCTCCTCGGGCTTCATCTTGATCAGTTCAAATTTTTGCAGGGCCAAAGTCAACTTGTTCTCTTACGTTTCTTCATTGCCCTCGCAAATCTGGGTCAACTTCTCCTAGATCTCTTTCGCAGTTGTGCACGTCTGGATCTTGCTAAACATGTTATTTTCTAGTGTCTTGTACAGGATTTCCTTGGCGACGTTGTCCAGATTTGCTTTCTTCTTATCCTCAGAGGACCACTCCAGTCTGGGTTTCTCGATCCACTGGGGTGCACCGGTAGTTATATCCAAAGCAGTATTCATTTTCATTATTTGCATCGGTCTGTTAGTTATCACGAACCACATGTCATCGTCTTGTGCTACTAGTGTGAGACCCAAAATTTGAATAAGATTAATTTGTGGAATTAATCGGATTTTAAGAATTCAGATTTGTGGAGAGATATGATCAAATAGGAGAAATCTGTTAGTGCTAGTATTGTTTTGAGATCTGCTGACGTAAGAGGGTCTGTTGAATGTGGCGCGGGCATGATGCGACGCCGTTTCGCGGGAGCCGATGACTTGGGGAAAGTCTATTTGTTACTGCCAATAGATGTCAACGCGAGTCAACCTTTCCTGTAGCGGGCGATCGCTGTTGCGTGAGACAGCGATTAGCGCTGGTGTCAGATTTGTACTGTAGCGTGAGGCAGGAACTACGTCGTTTTGATAAGTTGGAAAGATAGCGTTTTGGTTGTAACGTTTAGCGTCAGCTGTTTGTTACGTTAGAAATCTACTGTTAAGGGATCTGATGTGTTGTTTTATTCAGATGCTGGTTTAATGATCAGCTGTTGGTTGCGAGGTGACGTGTTCCTCTGCGACGTCGTTTGGTTAAGTTGGTGCGACGCTGTTTAGCCCTAGCGTTGTTTGAAGATTCAGCTGTTGGTTGAGATAACAGCGATGGCAACTGTTTTTGTCGGTGGAATCTGTTCCTAGAAGTGTATTTAATAGAAGGACTTGGTCTTAGATTTTATATGAGATCCCATACTTAGAATATTTTTCCCGATTGCCATTCTCCGTCTCGAACCCTAAGTACTGTTCATCGCGTTGGTTTTCCGTCAATTCCCGGCAATAGACTGATCTGTTGGAAGTAAGAGTTGAAGCTTTGGACTCCTCTTGCTACGGTGTTTCATCCTATACCACTTTTGGAGGTTGTGGTTGGCTGGAGGCAGAATCACGAAGCTGTTCCAACGTTCGTGTGTTGCGTCGTTCAGGTAGCGCTTCGAGTTAATTGATAATATCTTACCTTAGGCTTTGATTTGAGCTCCTGTTAAGTTAGGAAGGTAGGATTATCGCTGGTTGAGTGGTAGCTCCCAGTCTGTGATTTCTGTTAGCGTTCCTGAGATTTATGTGTGAGTTGCTTAGCAGGTTTTGTACCAGATTTCTCAGGACCCCGTTGTGGTGAGCGTAACAGATTCGAGGTACGGATGTTGAGCTTGTAATTACAGCGTGGATGTGGCTCGGATAATTTGTGAGATGGCTGTGTGCGATTTCCGTGTGTAGTTGCTGTTTGTGCATATGTTATATGCTTGCTGTTTAGCTGATTTCATACACGCATTGGCATATCATTTCCTTCAGCTGTTGCAGCCATTGTTTCGTTGTTTCGTTTTGTTGCTGTTATATTCTTACCAGGATGCGAGGGCGAGTGGCAATACCGCACTCTCATCTCCGTGCTGGGATTTGTTAGCCCCTATGCGCCAAGTGGCTAACTACCACAGTTCATAGGTTGGGCAACGGCAGGTTGAGCTGTTGATACATCCGGTAAGGGTGTGCGAGTAGGGGTGAGTGGGTAGCTCCCACATGTCCTACACACACCGTGGCCACATATCTTCTGCAGATTTCGTTGAGCTAAGTTGAGTTCTTTGGCTCCTTTGCTCGGTTGTAGCCTTCGGCTGTTGTCCCGTATTCCATGCATAGCATCTGCATTTTATCTTTGCTGTTTACTGCTGTTTTATAGTTGCTCTCCATACTGGGGTTTGACCCCGATGTCCCTCTGGGGCTGTTGTGTTTGTTGCCTGTGTGTTGTTTCAGGTTTCACAGGTTACTCAGCTGGTCGTGGAGTTGGCCCGGCTGGAGGTGCCCTAGGAGGTGCTTAGAGTGTCCCAGTTAGGTATAGTATCTATATGCACTGGTATCACAGCCGGTGGGATGTCCCGGGTGATGATCAGACATTTATAGCTAGTAGTCTGTTGTATTCAGTTGTGGTTGTTGTCCGGTATGTCAGGCCTCGTGCTCACATCAGAGATAAAACATACAAACACATGCGGAAGCTATTAAAAAGCGGGTAAAATTTTCGCTTTTGGCCTGACGGTTTAAAACATTATAATTTAAAATAGAGCGATACTCAAAATATATCCCAGTTTATAAAAACAACCAACAGTATAGCATAACAACAGCAACAACAACATGTATCAAACTCCAACGACCAAATACAACGACAAAGCGCAGGGCATTCCCTGGCTAACTATACTGATACATATAAATATGCTATACGCTACTGGGATACTCTAACCACCTCCTGGGGCGCCACCAGCTGGGTTAAAATCACGACCAGCTGTAAAACCTGGGTTCCTTGAAAACAACACAAGCAAGGAAAACAACCAAGCCCCAGAGGGACATGGGGTCAAACCCCAGTACGGAGAGCAACTGAAATAGCTAAAAGAACTGCATAAGATAAAATGCAGATGCTATGAATGAGACACCGGATAACAGCTGAAGGCTACAACC
>KQ995712.1:43724-67462 GCA_001598015.1 Dorcoceras hygrometricum
TACTGATACATATAAATATGCTATACGCTACTGGGATACTCTAACCACCTCCTGGGGCACCACCAGCTGGGTTAAAATCACGACCAGCTGTAAAACCTGGGTTCCTTGAAAACAACACAAGCAAGGAAAACAACCAAGCCCCAGAGGGACATGGGGTCAAACCCCAGTACGGAGAGCAACTGAAATAGCTAAAAGAACTGCATAAGATAAAATGCAGATGCTATGAATGAGACACCGGATAACAGCTGAAGGCTACAACCGAACAGGGAGCCAAGGAACTCAAACATAGCTCCACAAGATCAGCAACAATCAGTGGCCACGGGGTGTGTTCAAAGTTTGGTAATGAGCCACTCGCCTTGACACAACACCCAAATACCAGATGCATCAAACAACTCAACCTGCCGTTGCCTCGCCCATGAACTGTGGTAGTTAACCACTCGGCGCATTGTGGCTAACAGATCCCAGCAGGGAGATGAGAGTGCGGTATTGCCGCTTGCCCTCGCATCATGGTAAGAAACAACAGCAAAACAACGGAATACAAAGCAATGGCTGCAACAGAATATGAATGCAATATGGGAAATGCGTGTATGCATAAACATAGTAGCTAAAATCAACAGCAATCACGTATGCACACAGAAACATCCACGTCAATGCACAAGCAGCCATCTAACATTAAATCTCATGCCAATTCCCAGCTACATCAAGCTCAGATCCGTACCTCAATACTGCGCAGCAATTACCACAAAGGGATCCCGAGAAATCTGGTTAAAAACCTGCTAAACAACAAAGCATAATTCTCATGGATGCTAACAGAATCTCACGGCTGGGAGCCACTCTCAACCAACGCAATTACTACCAAAACAACTTACTGGAAGCTTAAACCAAGGCTAGGAACAAAATCTCATCACAAAGGAACGAAGTTCTACCTGCACTACAAAACGCACGATCGGCAGCAACTTCGCGTTCCTCAACTAGCCAACCACAGCCTTCAAAAGTGGTATGAAATGGAAGATCTTCCCGAGAGGAGTCCAACGCTACCTCACACGTATCAAACAATGGCCGGAAACGACGGGAATCGTCGGATAAAATCAACGGCGAACAGTACTAGGGTTCAAAGAACAGAAGTCGACAATCGAGAGATTATATCTAAGTATGGGAATCTAATGAATCAATCGAAGACCAAGTCTTCCAATATATATACTCTCAACTGCTGATAATAGATCCCACCGACAAACCAGTCGACGCTCGCTGAAAAATACAATCAGCAGATGCAAAACAAACCAACTGCTGAAATCTCAAATAACACTAAGCAAAACGGTGTCGCAGCGACTTAACTAAACGACGTCGCACAGCTTACGTCATCGTATCTGCCATCAGCTGGTCACCCAAAACCAGCGACTGGATTCCTCGCACAACGCAACATATCTTTGCAGCTGGTACCAGACGCGACATCAAATAGCAGCGTTTCAACTAAGTAAAACGACGTAACTTTGCACACGTCAGCAAATCTGCTGAACTACACAAATGCAACGGCTGGTTCCCTTAGCGCTAACCAAAATGACGTCGCCTTCACTAATCCAAACGACAGCGTTTTATGCCCGCTACAGGAACTTGCTGCAAACAGATACCACCCAGCAGATACCTCACAAAACGTAGCCGTTTTGAAGTTCCCTAGCGCTCTCTGCTGAAATCCACGTAAGCGTTGCTGCTGGCAGATCCTACCCAACGCACGCCTAAAATACTATCTGCTGGCAGACTTTGCCAACGACTGGTTACTCAACGCAAAAGACTGCGTTTCGATCTACCGCGATACAATTATGCATTGCGACTGGTTTTCACTACCGACCAGCTTCCACAACAAAACCAGCTTTTACCACAAAATACCAAAAATACGAAAACTTCCAGAATTGCTTAAAATGTGAAATCTGACCCGAAACTACCAACCAAACTTCCAAACAGAGATCTGAACCACCAGAAATCTCTAAAATCCGATTAATCCAACAATTAATCTTAATTAACTTTTCAGGTCTCACATTTCTCCCCAACTAAAAAGGATTTCGTCCCCGAAATCAAACAACAATTCTGAAAGCACAATACAGCAACAGAAACCAAAACAGAAATTTGTCTAACACAAGTCCAAGAGTTCAAGATAACTGAGCAAACAATTAACAACAACTAGGGAAGAAAAACAACCAAAAGCTACAAACTACTGGAAATTTAGCTCAACAGCTACTCAAACAGATGTGGCCACTCGCGCTGCATCTTTTCTTCCAGCTCCCAAGTAGCTTCTTCCCTGCCATGTTTTCTCCATTGCACCATCACCAACGGAATGTTCTTATTCCTCAACTATTTCTCTTTTCTGCCAAAGATCTGCAAGGGATATTCTTGATAACTCAACGTCTGGTCTAGCTCAACCTCGTCAGTTCTAAGAACATGAGACGGATCTGGCTCATACTTCCTCAACATGGAAACATGGAAAAAGACATCATGAAGAGAAGATACTCTGGCGGCAACAACAGCCGATACGCTAAAGGGCCAATCCTCTCAACAATCTCATACGGTCCTACGTAACGATGGGCTAACTTTACCTTGTGTCCAAAGCGCATGACACTGCGAAACGGAGAAACTTTGAGAAATACCTGATCGCCAACCTGAAACTCTAGAGGTCGCTGGGCAGCTTTCATCCGCTATCGAATTAGATCCACATGATCCTTCATTTGCTGCACAAAGTCAGGGGCAGATAGCTGCTTCTCCCCCACTTATTCCCAACATACCGGAGATCTGTTCCTGCCGTACAAAGCCTCAAAAGGCGCCATGCCAATCATCACCTGATAGCTGTTATTGTAGGAAAACTCTACTAAAGACAACGCGTCTTGCCAGCTACCTCCGAAATCCAACACAACAGCTCGCAACATATCCTCCAACGTCTGGACAGTTCGCTCAGATTGGCCATCTGTCTGGGGGTGATATACTGTGCTCATCGCCAATCTGATACCCAAAGATTTTTGCAAACTCTTCCAAAACCTGGAAGTAAACCTTGGATCTCGGTCGGAAACGATCGAAACAGGCACACCGTGCAGTCTAACAACAAAACCAACGTACAGCTTCGCCATTTTCTTCAACGAGAAGGTCGTCCCATAGGGAATAAAATGTGCAGAATTCGACAGTAGCGACATAACCACCCAAATAGCATCGCATCCTCTGCTAGAACGAGGCAGATGCATCACGAAATCCATAGCAATGTCCTCCCAATTCCGTTGGGGCATTTCCAAACTCCGCAACAGACCACCAGGTCTCATCCTTTCGGCCTTAACCATCTGACAATTCAAACAACGAGCGACAAAACCAGCAACGTCACTCTTCAGGCCAGCCCACCAGAAGTGCGGCTTCAAAGCATGGTACATCTTCCGTGCACCAGGATGAACACTATGTCTGCTGCAGTGTGCTTCCCGAAGGATCTCCTCCTTCAAATCAATGAGTTTAGGCACAACCAGCCTCCCACGAAAAAAAATTCTCGCCATACAGGTAATGACGCCAGATCTTCAGCGCAAAAACCACCGCTGCAAGCTCCAAATCATGGACCGGATAACGAGTCTCGTGCGGTTTCAACTGCCGCGAGGCATACGCAATGACTCGACCATTTTTCATCAACACACAACCCAATCCATTGAGCAAAGCGTCAGAACAAACAACGAAACCACCTGAACCGGACGACAGAGCTAACACAGGTGCAATAGTCAACTTTTCCTTGAGCAGTTGAAAAGCATTCTCGCACTGCTCAGTCCATACAAACCTCTTGTCCTTCTGCGTCAGTTGAGTCATCGGCTTTGCTATGCTAGAAAATCCTTCGATAAAACGACGGTAATAGCCAGCCAGACCCAAGAAACTGCGAATCTCGGAAACATTCCTGGGACGTTCCCAGTTCAGAACAGCATCAACCTTACTGGGATCAACCGAAATCCCCTCGGCTGAAATCACATGTCCCAAGAATATGACGCGATCCAACCAGAACTCGCACTTGGAAAACGTAGCATACAACTGCTGGTCTCTCAGTGTCTGAAGGACAATCCTCAAATGCTCCTTATGCTCCTAAGGAGTCTTTGAATACACCAAGATGTCGTCAATAAAAACAATCACAAAGTGATCAATGAACTCTCTAAAAACCCGGTTCATCAGATCCATAAAGAATGCAGGGGCATTAGTCAATCCAAACGGCATAACCAAAACCTCAAAATGCCCGTACCTCGTACGAAAAGCAGTCTTAGAAAAATCTTGATCTCTCACTCTCAGCTGATGGTACCCTGAACGAAGGTCAATCTTCGAGTACACCGCAGAACCTTGCAGTTGATCAAACAGATCATCGATTCTCAACACGGGTACTTGTTCTTGACTGTTGCTTTATTCAACTGGCAGAAATCAATGCACATCCGCATTGAGCCATCCTTATTCTTCACAAACAAGATGGGCGCTCCCCACGGCGACATACTAGGTCGGATGAAACCTTTATCCAGCAAATTGTCCAACTGCACCTTGAGCTCTCTCAACTCCACAGACGCCAGACGATATGGGACACGAGAAATCGGATCTGTGCCAGTCCATCGCAGAAACTAACGGGATCTTCGAAAGAGAATCCTGGCCATAGAAGTCCCACTTCTCGCCAGACAAAGGCCTAAAGAGCACAATCCCATGGAAACAGACCACAGAGGCCCTATAGTTGGACAACACATCCATCCCAACTATGCAATCGAAATCCCACAACATCAAACGGATCAAACTCGCCACCAACACATGCTCACCAAACCGCAACACGTCATCTAATAAAACCTCCTGGGAGAACAAGCTCACACCGCCAGGGGTAGAAACAGAAACAGCATCGCACAAAGGAATGGTACACAGACCATTCTCAACAACAAAGGAATAAGAAATAAACGAGTGTGATGCACCGTTTTCAAATAACACACGCGCAGGAAAATCAAAAACAAGGCAAGTACCTGCGATCACCCGACTCGGCGTCTCCTCGGTCTGCTCCCTAGTGATGGCGTTAACCTGAGCATGCTGGGGTCCAGAGTAGAAAGGCTGAGATGACTGTCCGAACCACGACCGACCAGGCTGTTGGAATGGCCTGAACTGACTCTCACCACCTCTGGGCTGCTGAAACTGAGGGGAACGACCCCTAGACTGACCTCCACGACCCTGAGGCTGGGCCGCGGTTTGCTGTGATCCAGCCGACAGACACACTCTAGAAAAATGCCCGTACTGACCACAAAGGTTGCAAGAGCCCTGCACACCTACACACTGGGTAGAAGGATGCTTTCCACCGCAAAACCCACAAAACTCAGCCCGAGAACCACTGCTACTCGAGCTGCCTGAACCAGAAGAGCCAGAACCGACTTCTTCTTGAACTGCTGACTGTGGGGTCGAAACCTCTGAAGGCCAGACTGTTGTGCCACCTGTGGCTGCTGCTTCTGCTGGGGCTGATGGGCTGACTGGGAGGATTGTGAAGACTGTGCTCCCTGAATAGCAGGACGACCACCCTGTGTTGCCTGCTGCCTACGAGCACGACGACTACGCAAACCTTCCTCAATGTCGATGGCACTATCCACTGCCTCAGCATACGTCTTGGGTTTGCTGGTCAGCAACATCTGATACAGCTCTTCATTCAAGCCCTCAAGAAATCTAGTCCGCTTGGCCCTCTCCCGGCTAGAAACATGAGGAACATACGCCAGCAACAAAGAAAACTGACGAGCATACTATCTCACAAGCATGGAGCCCTGCTCCAGATGATCGAAGTTCCGCTCCCGGGCGTTCACATAGGACTCGGGTACATACTCCTGCCGGAAGGTCTCGCAAAAACTGCCCCAAGAGATCCCAACACCGGTCTCCAACAAGGTACTCGAAGCGCCTCGCCACCAGCGCTCTGCCGCCTTCCTAAGCAAGAGGGTCACTAAACTCAACCGAAGATCATCATCATACTGCACCCGATCGAAAAGACCGATAATGTTTCGGAGCCACGAGTCTGCATACTCACTGGACTCATCACCATTAAAGACTGGAGGGTTCATCCGCTGAAACCGTGCTATAACAACATCCATCCGCTCCACAGGGGGAGGGAAGTCACCAACTTCCTCCTCCTCATCATGCCCAACACGGCTACGACTACGAGCACTACGCTGATCCTCGTTATATCCTGCCGATTCCTCAAACTGTCCCCTACCTCTACCACGACGTCTAGGCGGCATCTAAGAATACACTCAATAGGATAAGCAACACAAAACAGATACAGCATAGAAAGCATATAACACAGAAATATGCAGCACGTAGTCACATAGTCAAGCACATGCAACACACGACACTGTGCCTAGACTTAAGTGTGATCAAAGAAATTGAGCTTATCCCAACTTAAGCTCTGATACCAAAAATGTCAGGCCTCGTGCTCACATCAGAGATAAAACATACAAACACATGCGGAAGCTATTAAAAAGCGGGTAAAATTTTCGCTTTTGACCTGACGGTTTAAAACATTATAATTTAAAATATAGCGATACTCAAATATCCCAGTTTATAAAAACAACCAACAGTATAGCATAACAACAGCAACAACAACATGTATCAAACTCCAACGACCAAATACAACGACAAAGCGCAGGGCATCCCCTGGCTAACTGTACTGATACATATAAATATGTTATAAGCTACTGGGATACTCTAACCACCTCCTGGGGCGCCACCAGCTTGGTTAAAACCACGACCAGCTGTAAAACCTGGGTTCCCTGAAAACAACACAAGCAAGGAAAACAACCAAGCTCCAGAGGGACATGGGGTCAAACCCCAGTACGGAGAGCAACTGAAATAGCTGAAAGAAATGCATAAGATAAAATGCAGATGCTATGCATGAGACACCGGATAACAGCTGAAGGCTACAACCGAACAGGGAGCCAAGGAACTCAAACATAGCTCCACAAGATCAGCAACAATCAGTGGCCACGGGGTGTGTTCAAAGTGTGGTAATGAGCCACTCGCCTTGACACAACACCCAAATACCAGATGCATCAAACAACTCAACCTGTCGTTGCCTCGCCCATGAACTGTGGTAGTTAACCACTCGGCGCATGGTGGCTAACAGATCCCAGCAGGGAGATAAGAGTGCGGTATTGCCGCTCGCCCTCGCATCCTGGTAAGAAACAACAGCAATACAACGGAATACAAAGCAATAGCTGCAACAGAATACTGAATGCAATATGGGAAATGCGTGTATGCATAAACATAGCAGCTAAAATCAACAGCAATCACGTATGCACACAGAAACATCCACGTCAATGCACAAGCAGCCATCTAACATTAAATCTCATGCCAATTCCCAGCTACATACCAATACAACTAACAGGAAGCTTAATTCTAGGCTAGGAACCATATATCATCATCAAATCGAAAAGATACCTCAATGCACCAACACACGGCCGAAATACAATAGCTTCGCGATCCACAACCAGCCAACTACAGCCTCCAAAAGTAGTATGGAATGAAAGATCTTCTCAAGAGGAGTCCAACGCTACCTCGCACGTATCAAACAATGGCTGGAAACGATGGAAATCGTCGGATAAAATCAACAGTGAACAGTACTAGGGTTTGAAGAACAGAAGTCGACAATCGAGAGATTATTTCGCTAAGTATGGGAATCTAATGAATCAATCGAAGACCAAGTCTTCCAATATATATACTCTCAACTGCTGATAATAGATCTCACCGACAAACTAGTCGACGACCGCTGAAAAATACAATCAGCAGATGCAAAACAAACCAACTGCTGAAATCTCAAATAACACTAAGCAAAACGGTGTCGCAGCGACTTAACTAAACGACGTCACACAGCTTACGTCATCGTATCTGCCATCAGCTGGTCACCCAAAACCAGCGACTGGATTCCTTGCACAACGCAACATATCTTTGCAGCTGGTACCAGACGCGACATCAAAACACAGCGTTTCAACTAAGTAAAATAACGTAACTTTGCACACGTCAGCAAATCTGCTGAACTACACAAATGCAACGGCTGGTTCCCTTAGCGCTAACCAAAACGACGTCGCCTTCACTAATCCAAACGACAACGTTTTATGACAGCTACAGGAAGTTGCTGCAAACAGATACCACCCAGCAGATACCTTACAAAATGTCGCCGTTTTGAAGTTCCCTAGCGCTCTCTGCTGAAATCCACGTAAGCGTTGCTGCTGGCAGATCCTACCCAACGCACGCCTAAAATACTATCTGCTGGCAGACTTTGCCAACGACTGGTTACTCAACGCAAAAGACTGCGTTTCGATCTACCGCGATACAATTATGCATTGCGACTGGTTTTCACTACCGACCAGCTTCCACAACAAAACCAGCTTTTACCACAAAATACCAAAAATACTAAAACTTCCAGAATTGCTTAAAATGTGAAATCTGACCCGAAACTACCAACCAAACTTCCAAACAGAGATCTGAACCACCAGAAATATCTAAAATCCGATTAATCCAACAATTAATCTTAATTAACTGTTCAGGTCTCACACGGTATTTGATGCATGGTTATGCTGTATTGTTTTACTTTGGGCTTGTAGCCTTTGCTTGTTTTCCGTAACTGGGATATATTTTTAAATTATATTGTCTTTCTGTCAGGATAAAAGCAAAAATTTTAGCCACTTTTTAGTTGCTTCTGCTAGTGTTTGCGTGGTTTATCTCTGATGTGAGCACGAGGTCTGACATTTTTGGTATCAGAGCTTAAGCTGGGATAAGCTCAATTTCTTCGATCACACTTGAGTCTAGGCACAGTGTTGTGTGTTGTTTGTGCTTGACTATGTGATTTATGTCCTGCATGTTGTTTATGTGATATGTGATTTCTATGCTGTATTTGTTCTGTTTTATCTTATCCTGTTTAGTGCCTTAGTAGATGCCGCCTAGACGTAGGGGTAGAGGTAGAGAGCAGTTTCAGGATGAGTCCGTAGGTCAGAACGAGGATCAGCGTAGTTTCCCTTCCCGTGGTCGCGGTAAGAGAGTGGAGGATGAGGTTGATGACTTGGCAACCCGTGTGGATAGCATGGAAATTGTGATGGCGAGGTTCCAAAGGATGAGTCCCCAGGTTTTTAACGGTGATGAGTCTAGCGCTGACGCGGACTCTTGGCTACAACACATCATGGGTCTTTTCGACCGTGTTCAGTATGATGACGAGCTCAGGCTGAGCTCGTCTGGCGACTTTCCAGCTTAGTAAAGGTGCGGAGCGCTGGTGGAGAGGCGCTTCGAGGACGCTAGAGGAGACCGGTGTGGGGATTACATGGGATAGTTTCTGCATTGCCTTTCGGCAGGAGTACGTCCCGGAGTCGTACGTGAACGCTCGTGAGCGAGAGTTCGATACATTGGAGCAGGGTACCATGTCTGTGCGAGAGTATGCTCGGTTGTTTTCTTATCTTTTGGTGTATGTTCCGCATGTTTCTGGCCGGGAGAGAGCCAAGAGGACTAAGTTTATTGAGGGTTTGAATGAAGAGATGTATTTGTTGGTGCTGACGAGAAAACCGAAGAGTTATGCGGAAGCAGTGGATAATGCGATTGACATCGAGGAAGGTCTGTGGAACCGGAGGTCTCGTGCTAGGCCTCAGGGTGCTCAGGGTGGTCGTCCTGCTGTTCAGGGAGCACAGTCTTCTCAGTCTTCGCAGTCAGCCCATCAACCCCAGTATAAGCAGCATCAGTTAGCGCAGCAGACTGGACACCAGAGGTTTAGACCTCGTGGCCATCAGTTTAAGAAGAAGTCTGGTTCTGGTTCTTCTGGTTCTGGCAGCTCTAGTAGCAGTGGTTCTAGGGCAGAGTTTTGTGGCTTCTGTGGAGGCAAGCATCCGTCGACTCAGTGTGTTGGCATGCCGGGCTCGTGTAACCTCTGTGGTCAGTATGGGCACTATGCGAGAGTGTGTCCGTCAGCTGGATCGCAGCAAGCTGCAGCCCCACCTCAGGGTCGAGGAGGATCATCTAGGGGTCGTTCCCCTCAGTTCCCGCAACCTAGGATGGGAGAGACGCAGTTTAGGCCGTTCCAGCAGCCTGGTCAATCGCGTTTCGGACAGTCGTCTCAGCAGCATTTCTCTGGACCCCAGCATGCTCAAGAGAACGTCATTACTAGAGAGCAAGCGGAGAGCACGCCCAGTGGAGTTATTACAGGTATCTGTTCTGTCTTTGATTTACCTTCACGAGTGTTGTTTCTGTCTTTGATTTACCTTCACGAGTGTTGTTTGACACTGGCGCATCACATTATTTTATTTCTGATGCATTTGTGGCTGAGCATGGATTGCAGACGCAGTTTAGGCCGTTCCAGCAGCCTGGTCAATCGCGTTTCGGACAGTCGTCTCAGCAGCATTTCTCTGGACCCCAGCATGCTCAAGAGAACGTCATTACTAGAGAGCAAGCGGAGAGCACGCCCAGTGGAGTTATTACAGGTATCTGTTCTGTCTTTGATTTACCTTCACGAGTGTTGTTTGACACTGGCGCATCACATTATTTTATTTCTGATGCATTTGTGGCTGAGCATGGATTGCATACTTTTGCGCGATGCTGTGTCTGGTCTACTCCTAGGGGCGCGAGCCTATTTTCTCAAGAGGTTTTGTTAGATGGCATTCTGAGTTTTGGTGAGCATGTGCTAGTAGCGAACTTGATTCGTTTGATGTTGTGGGATTTCTACTGCATAGTTGGGATGGACGTGTTGTCCAACTATAGGGCCACTGTGGATTGTTTCCATGGAGTTGTTCGTTTTAGGCCTCAGTCCGGCAAGAAATGGAATTTCTACGGCCACGACTCTCAATCAAAGATTCCTTTAGTCTCTGCGATGGAGATGTTCAACCTTCTGTCTTTCGGGAACGCTGGGTTTATGATCTATGCGTTGGACGCATCTTCTTCTTCGTGCGTGGAGCTTAGAGACGTCCCCGTAGCTCGAGATTTTCCTGACGTGTTTGAGGAGGTTCCCGGTTTTCCTCCGATAAGGGAGATCGATTTCAGTATCGAGCTGGTTCCTGGCACAGCTCTGATCTCGAGAGCCCCGTATCGTTTGGCGCCTGCGGAGTTGAGAGAGCTCAAGGTGCAGCTTGATGATTTGTTGGAGAAAGGTTTTATCAGACCTAGCATGTCGTCGTGGGGAGCACCTATTTTGTTTGTCAAGAAGAAGGATGGCACAATGAGAATGTGCATTGACTTCCGTCAGCTGAACAAAGTTACTGTTAAGAACAAGTACCCGTTGCCGACGATCGATGATTTGTTTGACCAGTTGCAAGGCTCTGTGGTGTATTCGAAAATCGATCTGCGTTTGGGGTACCATCAGTTGCGCATCCGAGAAGCTGATGTTTCGAAAACTGCTTTTCGTACGAGGTACGTGCATTATGAGTCTCTGGTTATGCCGTTTGGTTTGACGAATGCCCCGGCAGTTTTTATGGATCTGATGAACCGAGTCTTCAGAGAATTCATCGATCGGTTTGTTATAGTGTTCATCGATGATATCCTTGTGTATTCGAAGACTCTGAAGGAGCATGAAGAGCATTTGAGAGTTGTCCTCCAAACTCTACGAGACTCGCAGTTGTATGCCAAGTTTTCGAAGTGCGAGTTTTGGCTGGATAGAGTGGTGTTTCTGGGTCACGTGATTTCAGCGGATGCCATTTCTGTGGATCCCAGTAAGGTGGATGATGTTTTGAACTGGGAGCGACCTAGGAATTTGTCTGAGGTTCGTAGTTTCCTGGGTCTGGCTGGCTATTACCGTCTTTTTATAGAGCGTTTCTCTAGTATAGCTAGGCCGATGACTCAGCTGACTCAGAAAGATAAGCGGTTCGTTTGGACTGAGCAATGCGAGAATGCTTTTCAATTGATCAAGGAGAAGTTGACTACTGCGCCTGTGTTGGCTTTTCCGTCTGGTTCAGGTGGTTACGTCGTGTGTTCCGATGCTTCGCTCAATGGATTGGGTTGTGTGTTGATGCAGCATGGGCTGGTCATTGTGTATGCCTCGCGGCAGTTGAAACCGCATGAGACTCGTTATCCAGTTCATGATTTGGAGCTGGCAGCGGTGGTCTTTGCGTTGAATATTTGGCGTCACTACCTATATGGCGAGCAGTTTGTGGTGTACTCGGACCACAAGAGTTTACAATATTTATTTTCGTAGCCTGAATTGAATATGAGACAGCATAGATGGATGGAGCTGCTGAAGGACTTTGATTGTGAGATCCTATACCAGCCTGGGAAAGAAAATGTAGTTGCTGATGCTCTGAGCAGGAAGGCTCCGAAAAAGATGCTTGCGTCGCTGTATATTTCTAAGGACTGTGAGCATCTCAGCACTACTGGTTGGAGGTTTTACCCGGTTGAGGATTATGTGGTGGTTTCTTCTTTCCAAGTGGAGCCACAGATTATTTCAAGTATTAGAGCGGCTCAAAGGACAGATCCTTCCATTCACGAGCTGAAGTTGAAGGTCAGAGCTGGACAACTTGAGGACTATTTTGTCTATTCTGATGGTTGTTTGCGTTTCCGTGGTCGGTTGGTTGTGCCTGTGAGACCTGAAATTGTAATAAAGATTAATTGTTGGATTAATCGGTTTTTGAGGAATTCTGGGTGTTCGGAATTCAATTTGAAGTTTTCGTTTGCATTTTCGGGTCAGAAATCACATTTAGAGAAATTCTGGAAATTTTGGAATTTTCGAGTTTGAAATCTGATTTTGTGAGAAATCTGAATTGTTGGTGAAATCTGCTCGGTTTTTGTGAAATCTATTCGGATTTTGAGAAATCTGGACGCTTGGTGTTGCGACGCGTTTTGTAGCGAGAAGGATTGATACGCCGTCGTTTTCATGAGGTCTGGATGTCGCATATTTGGGAGAGATCTGTTTTGTGAGTTTAGCGTTCGAGTGATCAGATTTTAGCGATCAGCTTTTAGCGCTTTGTATTTCAGATTTCACCGTGCTGCGCGATGTCGTTTTAGCATTAGCGCTATTTCCAGCTTTTAGCGTTTTGGTGTTCAGATTTCACCGCGGTTTTGAGTAATGTAGCGTTTAGCGTTTTTGGCTTCAGATTTCTTCGTAGTTTTGGAGCGAGCGATGGCTTGTAAGAGATTTTTCTGTCGGTGGGCATTTTAATCAGATTTCAGGCGTGTATTTATATTAGAAGCGTTGGCCTTTCTTTATTTAAACCAGATCCCATACTTAGCAAAATTCTCCCGACTTTCGTTCTTCGCTTTTAACCCTCGGGTACTGTTCACCGTGAGCTTCTCCGGCGAATTTCCGTCGTTTCCGGCCACCGTTTTTCACGTTTGAGGTAGCGCTGGACTCCTCTCGATAAGCTCTTTCATTCCTTACCCATTTTGGAGGCTGTCGTTGGCTGGAGAAAAAGCACGAAGCTGCTGTTTCGTTCGTGTGTTTGTGCGTTCAGGTAGCTTTTAGTGTATAGACTTCCAGCCGAGAGTCGTTTTGTAGTTGGCCGTGTAGGTTTTTGTTGTAGGTTTTCCTGAGATCTTACGTGTGTTTAGCAGGTTGGATTCAGATTTCTCGAGGCTTGAATTGTGGTAATTGTTGCACAAAATCAAGGTACGGATCTTGAGCTTCAAATTCAGCTTGGAATTTGGCATGAGATTGATGTGAGATTGGTGTGATGTGTTCGCTGTTTGTAATTGCCGTGTATTTGGTTGCTGTTGCATATGGTTTATGCTAGCTGGTTTCGGTGATTGCATTCATGCATTAATTACTTTGCATTTCAGATCTTTCGTGCTTTGTATCATGACAGTTTGTGCCTTGTGTATTGTGATGTTGTTTTCTTACCAGGATGCGAGGGCGAGCGGCGACCGCACTCTCATCTCCCTGCTGGGTTGTTAGCCACCATGCGCCGAGTGGTTAACTACCACAGTTCATGGGCGAGACAACGGAAGGTTGAGTTGTTTGATGCATCTGGTATTCGGGTGTAGTGTCAAGGCGAGTGGCTCATTACCACACTTTGAACACACCCTGTGGCCACGGTTTGTTGCAGATCTTGTGGAGCTATGTTTGAGTTCCTTGGCTCCGTTTTCGGTTGTAGCCTTCAGCGTTCGTTCTGTGTCTCATGCATAGCATATGCATTTTATCTTATGCTGTTTCTTTAGCTGTTTCAGTTGCTATCCGTACTGGGGTTTGACCCCATGTCCCTCTGGGGCTTGGTTGTTTTACTTGCCTGTTGTGTTGTTCAGGTTTTCCAATTTATTCAGCTGGTCGTGGTGCTGACCCAGCTAGAGGTGCCCCATGTGAGGATTGAGAGTTTAGATTTGTGATTAATTGGTTGGATTTGGGATTAATCACGTGATTTTGAGGTCCCTGCTGAATTTTGAGCGTAGCGATTTTGGAGCAAAAATGTTATCAGCAGGTTACTGTAGCTCCTGCTGGTGGAATTTGAAATCAGCAGGTATGGTGACGTCAGCGTGACGCATGAAGATCTGCTGGTTTAAAGTTGCGCCTTGACTAACAGCTATAGCTTTTGGCCTAGTGGTAAGCGCTTGATCCTAACAATATGTATCAGTACAGTTAGCCAGGGGATGCCCTATGCTGTTGTTGTAGTCTGTTATATTCGGTTGTGGTTGTTACCAGGTATTTGATACATGTTATGCTGTATTGTTTGTCGTGGGCTTGTAGCCTTTGTTTTGTTGGTTTGTTGTTAAACTGGGATTATTTTGAGTATCGTACTATTTTAAATTATATTGTTTTAAACCGTCAGGCCAAAAACATAAATTTTACCCGCTTTTTAGTAGCTTCCGCTTGTGTTTGTGTGATTTTACTCTGTTATGAGCACGAGGCCTGACATTTTTGGTATCAGAGCTTAAGCTGGGATAAGCTCAATTTCTTTGATCACACTTGAGTCTAGGCACAGTGTTGTGTGTTGCATGTGCTTGACCTATGTGATTATGTGCTGCTTATTGTTGTGATATCTATGTTGTATCTGTTCTCTGTTGCCTTATTCTGTTTAGTGCTTTCGTAGATGCCGCCTAGACGTAGAGCTAGAGGTAGGGGCAGTTTCAGGAGTCGGAGGGACAGAATGATGATCGGCGTAGTGCTCCTAGTCGTACTCGTAGTAGACATGATGAGGAGGAGGAAGTTGGTGACTTTCCTACCCCTGTGGAGAGGATGGACGTTGTGATAGCGAGGAGAGGTAGGGGGCAGTTTCAGGAGTCGGAGGGGCAGAATGATGATCGGCGTAGTGCTCCTAGTCGTACTCGTAGTAGACATGATGAGGAGGAGGAAGTTGGTGACTTTCCTACCCCTGTGGAGAGGATGGACGTTGTGATAGCGAGGTTTCAAAGGATGAACCCTCAGGTTTTCAATGGCGACGAGTCGAGCGAGGATGCAGATTCGTGGCTTAGGAACATCACTGGTCTTTTCGATCGTGTCCAGTATGACAACGAGCTTCGGTTGAGTTTGGTAACCCTCCAGTTGAGGAAGGGTGTAGAGCGCTGGTGGCGAGGTGCTTCTAGTACTTTGTTGGAGACTGGTGTTGGGATTACTTGGGACAGCTTTTGCGAGACTTTTAGGCAGGAGTATGTTCCTGAGTCTTATGTGAATACCCGTGAGCGGGAGTTTGATCATCTGGAGCAAGGCTCGATGTCTGTTCGTGAGTACGCTCGGAAGTTTTCTTCTTTGTTGGCGTACGTCCCTCATGTTTCTGGCCGGGAAAGGGCCAAGAGGACCAGATTCTTAGAGGGTTTGAATGAGGAACTGTATCAGATGGTGCTGACAAGAAAACCCAAAACTTATGCTGAAGCAGTTGATAATGCTATCGATATTGAGGAGGGTTTGAGGAGTCGTCGTGCTCGTAGACAGTTGGTAGCGCAGGGTGGTCGTCCTGCTATTCAGGGAGCGCAGTCTTCATAGTCCTCCCAGTCAGCCCATCAGCCCCAGCAGCAGCAGCAGCCGCTGGTGGCACAGCAGTCTGGACGTCAGAGGTTCCGACCCCGCGATCAACAGTTCAAGAAGAAGTCTCGTTCGGGCTATTCTGGTTCAGGTAGCTCGAGTAGCAGTGGTTCTCAGGCTGAGTTTTGTGGTTTTTGTGGTGGCAAGCATCCTTCTACCCAGTGTGTCAGAGTGCAGGGCTCTTGCAACATTTGTGGTCAGTATGGACATTTTGCTAGGGTGTGTCTGTCAGTGGGATCGCAGCAGGCCGCAGCCCCGTCTCAGGGTCGTGGAGGAAAGTCTAGGGGTCGTTCCCCTCAGTTTTAGCAGCCCAGGATTGGTGAGACTCCGTTCAGGCAGTTCCAGCAGCCTGGTCCATCGCGATTCGGACAGTCTTCTCAGCCGTTTTATTCTGGACCTCAGCATGCTCAGGCCAACGTCATGACTAGGGAGCAGGCCGAGGAGACGCCAAGCAGGATGATCGCAGGTACATGTCTTGTTTTCGATTTTCCTGCACGTGTGTTGTTTGACACCGGTGCATCGCATTCTTTTGTCTCTGATTCGTTTGTTGTTGGGCATGGTCTGTGTACCATTCCTTTGCGCGATGCTATTTCTGTTTCAACCCCTGGCGGTGTGAGTCTGTTTTCCCAGGAGGTTTTGTTAGATGGCTTTTTGAGATTTGGAGAGCATGTGTTGGTGGCAAATTTGATCCGTCTGATGTTTTGGGATTTCGATTGCATCGTTGGGATGGACGTATTGTCCAACTATAGGGCCTCCGTGGATTGTTTCCATGGGATTGTTCGTTTTAGGCCTTTGTCTTGCGAGAAGTGGGACTTCTACGGCCAGGATTCTCGATCGAAGATCACGTTAGTCTCAACGATGGATATGTTAAGTTTGTTGTCCTTAGGGAATGCTGGTTTCATGATCTACGCTTTGGATGCGTCTTCTTCTTCTCGTGTGCAGCTCAGCGACGTTCCCGTGGTGCGACATTTTCCCGATGTGTTCCCGGAGGAGATTCTTGGTTTTCCTCCGAGGCGAGAGATTGACTTCAGCATTGAGCTGGTGCCTGGAACATCTCTGATTTCTCGTGCCCCATATCGTTTGGCGCCTGTGGAGTTGAGAGAAATCAAGGTGCAGTTGGACGATTTGCTGGAGAAAGGTTTTATTCGACCTAGCATTTCGCCGTGGGGAGCGCCCATTTTGTTTGTGAAGAAGAAGGATGGCTCAATGCGGATGAGAGAAATCAAGGTGCAGTTGGACGATTTGCTGGAGAAAGGTTTTATTCGACCTAGCATTTCGCCGTGGGGAGCGCCCATTTTGTTTGTGAAGAAGAAGGATGGCTCAATGCGGATGTGCATTGATTTCCGTCAGTTGAACAAAGAGACTATTAAGAACAAGTACCCGTTACCCAGGATCGACGATCTGTTTGATCAGTTGCAAGGTTTTGCGGTGTATTCGAAGATTGAGTTGCGTTCCAGGTACCATTAGCTGAGAGTAAGAGATCAAGATGTCGCAAAGACTACTTTTCGTACGAGGTACGGACACTTTGAGTTCTTGGTTATGCCGTTTGGGTTGACCAACGTGCCTGCAGTCTTTATGGATCTGATGAACCGAATCTTCAGAGAGTTCATAGATCAGTTCGTGATAGTGTTCATTGACGACATCTTGGTATATTCTAAGACTCCTTTGGAGTATATGGAGCATTTTCGAATTGTCCTTTAGACGTTGAGAGACCAGCAGATGTATGCTAAATTCTCCAAGTGCGAGTTTTGGCTGGATCGCATCGTTTTCTTGGGTCATGTTATTTCAGCCGAGGGGAGTTCCGTGGATCCTAGTAAGGTTGATGCTGTTCTGAACTAGTAGCGTCCCAGGAATGTGTCAGAGATTCGCAGTTTCTTGGGTCTGGTTGGCTATTACCGTCGTTTTATTGAAGGATTTTCTAGCATAGCAAAGCCGATGACTCAACTGACTCAGAAGGACAAACGGTTTGTATGGACTGAGCAATGTGAGAACGTGTTTCAATTGCTCAAGGAGAAACTGACTACTGCACCTGTGTTGGCTCTGCCGTCCGGATCAGGTGGTTTTGTTGTTTGTTCTGACGCTTCGCTCAATGGATTGGGCTGTGTTTTGATGTA
This sequence comes from Dorcoceras hygrometricum, assembly GCA_001598015.1. Lineage (NCBI taxonomy): Eukaryota > Viridiplantae > Streptophyta > Magnoliopsida > Lamiales > Gesneriaceae > Dorcoceras > Dorcoceras hygrometricum. Next base: position 61,749 of record KQ995712.1, read on the forward strand.
GAATGGTCGAGTCATTGCGTATGCCTCGCTGCAGTTGAAACCACATGAGACTCGTTATCCAGTCCATGATTTGGAGCTAGCAGCCGTGGTCTTTACGTTGAAGATCTGGCGTCATTACTTGTATGGCGAGAAATTTGTGGTGTACTCGGACCACAAAAGTTTGCAGTATCTGTTTTCGTAGCCCGATTTGAATATGAGACAGCGTAGGTGGATGGAGCTGCTAAAGGACTTTGATTGCGAGATCAAGTATCAGCCTGGGAAGTCGAACGTAGTGGCCGATGATTTGAGCAGAAAGGCTAGTGAGATGCGTGCTTCGTTGTATATCTCTAAGGATCAGGAGCATCTTAATACTACTGGTTGGAGATTCTACCCGACTGAGGATTGTGTCGTGGTTTCTTCTTTCCAAGTGGAGCCACAGATTGTTTCTTGTATTCGAGCAGCTCAAAGGACTGATCCTTCCATCCACGATTTGAGGTTAAAGGTCAGGGCTGGAGAACTTGAAGATTATTCTGTTTCTTCTTATGGTTGCTTGAGGTTTCGTGGCAGGCTGGTTGTGCCTAACCTCATTGATTTGAAGGAGGAGATCCTTCGGGAAGCGCAATGCAGCAGACATAGTGTTAATCCTGGTGCACGGAAGATGTACCATGCGTTGAAGCCGCACTTCTGGTGGGCTGGCCTAAAGAGCGACGTTGCTGGATTCATTGCTCGATGTTTGAACTGTCAGATGGTAAAGGCCGAGAGGATGAGACCTGGTGGTCTGTTGCAGAGTTTGGAAGTGCCCCAATGGAATTGGGAGCACATAGCTATGGATTTCGTGACGCATCTGCCTCGTTCCAGCAGAGGATGCGATGCTATTTGGGTGGTTATCGACCGATTGTCGAAGTCTGCACATTTTATTCCCTACGGTATTACCTTTTCCTTGAAGAAAATGGCGAAATTGTACGTCGATTTCGTGGTTAGACTGCACGGTATGCCTGTTTCGATCATTTTAGACCGAGATCCAAGGTTTACTTCTAGGTTTTGGAAGAGTTTTCAAGCAGCTCTAGGTACCAGATTGGATATGAGTACCTCGTATCACCCCCAAACAGATGGCCAATCTGAGCGAACTATCCAGACGTTGGAGGATATGTTATGAGCTGTTGTGTTGGATTTTGGTGGTAGCTGGCAAGACGCGTTGTCTTTTTGCTGGATTCATTGCTCGATGTTTTGAACTGTCAGATCGTAAAGGCCGAGAGGATGAGACTTGGTGGTCTGTTGCAGAGTTTGGAAGTGCCCCAATGGAATTGGGAGCACATAGCTATGGATTTCGTGACGCATCTGCCTCGTTCCAGCACAGGATGCGATGCTATTTGGGTGGTTATCGACCGATTGTCGAAGTCTGCACATTTTATTCCCTACGGTATTACCTTTTCCTTGAAGAAAATGGCGAAATTGTACGTCGATTTCGTGGTTAGACTGCACAGTATGCCTGTTTCGATCATTTTAGACCGAGATCCAAGGTTTACTTCTAGGTTTTGGAAGAGTTTGCAAGCAGCTCTAGGTACCAGATTGGATATGAGTACCGCGTATCACCCCCAAACAGATGGCCAATCTGAGCGAACTATCCAGACGTTGGAGGATATGTTACGAGCTGTTGTGTTGGATTTTGGTGGTAGCTGGCAAGACGCGTTGTCTTTGGTGGAATTTTCTTATAATAACAGCTATCAGGTGACAATTGGCATGGCGCCGTTTGAGGCTTTGTATGGCAGGAAGTGCAGATCTCCAGTATGTTGGGAAGAAGTGGGGGAGAAGCAGCTATCTGCCCCAGATTTTGTGCAGCAAATGAAGGATCATGTTGATCAAATTCGACAGCGTATGAAAGCTGCCCAGGATCGCCAAGCCAGTTATGCGAATAATAGGCGTCGACGTCTAGAGTTTCAGGTTGGTGATCAGGTATTTCTCAAATTTTCTCCGTTTCGCACTGTTATGCGCTCTGGACACAAGGGAAAGTTAGCCCCTCGTTACGTCGGACCGTGTGAGATCGTTGAGAGGGTTGGCCCGTTAGCGTATCGGCTATTTTTGCCTCCGGAATTATCTTCTCTACATGATGTCTTTCATGTTTCCATGTTGAGGAAGTACGAGCCAGATCCGTCTCATGTGCTTAGAAATGACGAGGTAGAGCTAGATCAGACGTTGAGTTATCAGGAATATCCCTTGCAGATCCTTGATAGAAAAGAGAAACAATTGAGGAACAAGACCATTCCGTTGGTGATGGTGCAATGGAGCAAGCATGGCAGGGAAGAAGCTACATGGGAGCTGGAGGAAAAGATGAAGCGCGAGTGGCCGCATCTGTTTGAGTAGCTGCTGTGCTAGATTCCCAGTAGTTGTAGCTTTGGTTGTAATTCATTCCTAGTTGTTGTTATTTGCTTGCTCAGTTATCTTGAACTCTTGGCCTTGTGTTAGGCGAATTTCTGTTTTGTATCTTGCTGTTGAGATGTTTTGTCGGAATTGTTGTTTGATTTCGAGGACGAAATCCTTTTTAGTGAGTGGGGAAGAAATGTGAGACCTGAAATTGTAATAAAGATTAATTGTTGGATTAATCGGTTTTTGAGGAATTCTGGGTGTTCAGAATTCAATTTGAAGTTTTCGTTTGCATTTTCGGGTCAGAAATCACATTTAGAGAAATTCTGGAAATTTTGGAATTTTCGAGTTTGAAATCTGATTTTGTGAGAAATCTGAATTGTTGGTGAAATCAGCTCGGTTTTTGTGAAATCTGTTCGGATTTTGAGAAATCTGGACGCTTGGTGTTGCGGCGCGTTTTGTAGCGAGAAGGATTGATACGCCGTCATTTTCGTGAGGTCTGGATGTCGCATAGTTGGGAGAGATCTATTTTGTGAGTTTAGCGTTCGAGTGATCAGATTTTAGCGATCAGCTTTTAGCGCTTTGTTTTTTAGATTTCACCGTGCTGTGCGACGTTGTTTTAGCGTTAGCGCTATTTCCAGCTTTTAGAGTTTTGGTGTTCAGATTTCACCGCGGTTTTGAGTAATGTAGCGTTTAGCGTTTTTGTCCTTCAGATTTCTTCGTATTTGGAGCGAGCGATGGCTTTTAAGAGCTGTTTCTATCGGTGGGCATTTTAATCAGATTTCAGGCGTGTATTTTTATTAGAAGCGTTGGCCTTTATTTATTTAAACCAGATCCCATACTTAGCAAAATTCTTCCGACTTTCGTTCTTCGCTTCTAACCCTCGGGTACTGTTCACCGTGAGCTTCTTCGACGAATTCCCGTCGTTTCCGGCCACCATTTTTCATGTTTGAGGTAGCGCTGGACTCCTCTCGATAAGCTCTTTCATTCCTTACCCATTTTTGAGGTTGTCGTTGTCTGGAGCAAAAGCACGAAGCTGCTGTTTCGTTTGTGTGTTTGTGCGTTCAGGTAGCTTTTCGAATTAGCTTGGAAATCATGTTCTATTCTTTATTTAAGCTCCCTGTTGAGTAGAATTGTTAGAATAAGCGCTGGTTTTAGTGTATAGATTCCAGCCGAGAGCTTTTGTAGTTTGCCGTGAGTTTTTGTTGAGGTTTTCCTGAGATCTTACGTGTGTTTAGCAGGTTGGATTCAGATTTCTCGAGGCTTGAATTGTGGTAATTGTTGCACAAAATCAAGGTACGGATCTTGAGCTTGAAATTCAGCTTGGAATTTGGCATGAGATTGATGTGAGATTGCTGTGATGTGTTCGCTGTTTGTAATTTCCGTGTATTTGGTTGCTGTTGCATATGGTTTATGCTAGCTGGTTTCGGTGATTGCATTCATGCCTTGCATTTCAGATCTTTCGTGCTTTGTATCTTGGCAGTTTGTGCCTTGTGTATTGTGCTGTTGTTATCTTACCAGGATGCGAGGGCGAGCTGCGATACCGCACTCTCATCTCCCTGCTGGGTTTGTTAGCCACCATGAGCCGAGTGGTTAACTACCACAGTTCATGGGCGAGGCAATGGAAGGTTGAGTTGTTTGATGCATCTGGTATTCGAGTGTAGTGTCAAGGCGAGTGGCTCATTACCACACTTTGAACACACCCTGTGGGCACCGTTTGTTGCAGATCTTGTGGAGCTATGTTGAGTTCCTTAGCTCCCTTTTCGGTTGTAGCTTTCAGCTTTCGTTCTGTGTCTCATGCATAGCATCTACATTTTAACTTATGCTGTTTCTTTAGCTGTTTCAGTTGCTCTCCATACTGGGGTTTGACCCCATGTCCCTCTGGGGCTTGGTTGTTTTCCTTGCCTGTTGTGTTGTTCAGGTTTTCCAGGTTATTCAGCTGGTCGTGGTGCTGACCCAGCTAGTGGTGCCCGAGGAGGTGGTTAGAGTATCCCAGTGGCATATAGCATATTTATATGTGTCAGTACAGTTAGCCAGGGGATGCCCTGTCTTTTTGTTGTAGTCAGTTATATTCGGTTGTGGTTGTTACCAGGTATTTGATACATGTTATGCTGTATTGTTTGTCGTGGGCTTGTAGCCTTTGTTTTGTTGGTTTGTTGTTAAATTGGGATTATTTTGAGTATCGTACTATTTTAAATTATATTTTTTAAACCGTCAGGCCAAAAGCAAAAATTTTACCCACTTTTTAGTAGCTTTCGCTTGTGTTTGTGTGATTTTACTCTGTTATGAGCACGAGGCCTGACAGTGCCCAATTTGGTAGATCTTCGGGAGGAGATCCTAAGAAAAGCGCATTGCAGTAGACACAGTGTTCATCCTGGTGCACGGAAGATGTACCATGCACTGAAGCCGCACATCTGGTGGGCTGGTTTGAAGAGTGATGTTGCTGGATTTGTTGCTCGTTGCTTGAACTGTCAGATGGTTAAGGCTGAAAGGATGAGACCTGGTGGTCTGTTGCAGAGGTTGGAAGTGCCCCAATGGAATTGGGAGAACATAACGATGGATTTTGTGACGCATTTGCCTCGTACCAGCAGAGGTTGCGATGCGATTTGGGTTGTAATTGACAGATTGTCGAAGTTTGCACACTTTATTCCCTATGGAATGACGATTTCGTTGAAGAAAATGGCGAAACTGTATGTGGATTTTATGGTTAGACTGCACTGTGTGCCTGTTTCGATTGTTTCTGACCGAGATCCAAGGTTTACTTCCAGGTTTTGGAAGAGTTTGCAAGCAGCTTTGGGTACCAGATTGGCTATGAGTACCGCGTATCATCCCCTGTCAGATGGTCAATCTGAGAGAACTATCCAGACGTTGGAGGATATGTTAAGAGCTGTTGTGATGGATTTTGGTGGTAGCTGGAAATACGCGTTGTCTTTGGTCGAATTTTCCTACAATAACAGCTATCAAGTTACAATTGGTATGGCTCCGTTCGAGGCTTTGTATGGCAAAAAGTGCAGATCGCATGTGTGTTGGGAAGAAGTGAGGGAGAAGCAGCTGTCTTCCCCAGAGTTTGTGCAGCAGATTAAAGATCATGTGGATCTGATTCGACAGCGGATGAAAGCTGCCCAGGATCGCCAAGCCAGTTATTCAAATAAGAGGCGTCGACCTCTAGAGTTTCAGGTTGGTGATCAAGTGTTCCTTAAAGTTTCTCCTTTCAGAAGTGTTATGCGCTTTGGTCATAAGGAAAAATTAGACCCTCGTTATGTTGGACCGTACGAGATTTTTGACAGGATTGGCCCTTTGGCGTATCGGCTGTTGTTGCCACCAGAATTATCTTCTCTACATGATGTCTTTCATGTTTCCATGTTGAGGAAGTA
>KQ995713.1:20069-44095 GCA_001598015.1 Dorcoceras hygrometricum
TCATCAACATAAATTTGAACCAACAGAATATTGTCATCTTTAACAAATTTAAACAATGTCTTATCTACTGTGCCTATAGTGAATTGATGCTCAAGTAGAAATTTAGTGAGTGTATCATACCAAGCTCTGGGTGCTTGCTTCAACCCATATAGAGCTTTATCCAGTTTGTAAACAAAGTCTGGATGTGTATGATCTATGAAGCCAGGAGGTTGTGCAACATACACTTCCTCTGTCAAGACGCCATTTAGAAAGGCACTCTTGACATCCATCTGAAAGACTTTGAAGTCTTTATATGCAGCATATGCAAGGAACATGCGTATGGCCTCTAATCTTGCTACTGGTGCAAAGGTCTCGTCAAAGTCTATACCTTCCATTTGTCTAAAGCCTTGTGCTACCAACCTAGCTTTGTTTCTAGTCACAACGCCATCTTCATTCAGTTTATTCTTAAATACCCATCGAGTTCCTATAACTGAATGATTCTTAGGTCTAGGTACAAGTTGCCATACTTTATTACGCTTAAACTGATTTAGTTCCTCCTGCATTGCATCTATCCAGCTTGGGTCTGCTAAGGCCTCATCTATCTGCTTAGGTTCTATATGTGATAGAAATGTAGCATCAAAATGATCATGAGATAGCTGGCCTCTTGTGCGAACAGGGGATTCGAAATTACCTATGACTTGCTCGGGTGGATGATTTTTATTCCACCAAAGATCAAGTCCAATGGGATTTGTTATTTGTTCCCCCTGAGTTGCTGGCTGGTTTGCAACTGCTGGATTGTCTGACACTAATTGAAAATGTTCGTTGTTGCTTTGTGCGTCAAAATCTAGTTGTCGTGATGTACTTGCGACTGGGTCACCAGCCGGTGGACTTGATATCAATTGAATAGGACCTGCGGCTGGTTGTCCAGTAGTTGGTTGCGATGCCAATTGAGACGTAACGCTTGCGACTGGTTGTCCAGTCGTTGGTGAAGACATGCTTGCATCTGGATGTCCAGACGTTGATCTTGTGATGCTTGCGACTGGTTGCGCTACGTCTGGTTTCTCAATGTTCATTGGCGCAACGTCTGATTGATTTTCGTCTGGTTGAACACTTGTCGCAACATCTCCAGCATCTGGTGCACTTGGGGCATTTGGATCCTGCGACTGGTCCATGTTAGTTATATTAATAACTACTGGATTACCTGGCAGATCCTGTTGAACATTGTTATGCGTAGTGACCACTGCTGGTTGTTCATCCTCAACTGATATCTTTGTGGCACGTCGTCGTCGTCTGATTCCTCAAGACTTGTTGACTCAAGACGTGAACACAAGTCATGTAAACTGGAAGCTGAATTGGACTTGAAGCTGGTTTCATCAAATACCACGTGAGCAGATTCTTCAACTGTTAAGCTCCGGGTGTTGAACACTCTATATGCTTTGCTCACTGATGAATATCCTAAGAATACACCTGCATTAGATTTAGATTCAAAGGCTGTTAGATGCTTCTTGACATTATTGTGAATGAAACACTTGCATCCGAACACCCTGAAATATGAGATATCAGGCTTTTTGTCATTCCAGATCTCATATGGGGTTTTATCGTGCATCCAATTAATCATCGATCTATTCTGAGTGTAACACGCTGTGTTAACTGCTTCTGCCCAGAATTTTTCAGAAATGCCTGAATATGCAATCATAGATCTTGCAGCTTCTTTTAATGTACGATTTCTCCTTCCAGCTAACCCGTTTTGCTGAGGAGTTCTAGCTGCAGAGAGCTCATGCTTTATTCCTAAATCTTCCAAATAAGAAGTTAATTTAAAATTTAAAAACTCAGTACAACGATCACTTATTATCCGGTTGACTGAACAAGATCTATCATTTTGTAATCGTTTCTTCTCCTCTCACTAACCCGTTTTGCTGAGGAGTTCTAGATGCTAAAAGCTCATGCTTTATTCCCAAATCTTCCAGATAAGAAGTTAATTTAAAATTTAGAAATTCAGTACCGCGATCACTTCTTATCCGGTTGACTGAACAAGACTTGTCATTTTGCAAACGTTTTAAAAGTCTTATCAGCTGGTCGGCGGTTTCAGATTTTGCTTTTAAAAATAACACCTAAGTATATTTTGAAAAATCATCAACTACTGCAAGGGTGTAGGACGTTCCCCCCTAAGCTTGTTACTGAAATAGGACGAAAAAGATCCATATGTAAAAGCTCAAGGCAACGGGAAGAACGTTTTCCGCCTTTATTTTTGAAAGTCAATTTTATTTGTTTTCCCAGCTGACATGCTGCATAGATCGTATCCTTAGAAAAGCTGATTTTTGGCAGATCAGAGACCATATCGTGTTGACTCAGCTTAGCAAGTGTTTTGAATGCAAGGTGATTCATTCTTTGATGCCACAACCAGCTCTTGGAAGAGCCAGCTGCAAGGCACAACTGTTCAGGTTCCAGCTGATCTGACCAGTCGATGATGTAGGTATTCCCCGAACGTTTACCTACCAACACAGTCAGACCACTTGGACTCTGAACCGTGCATGTGTGTTGTTGAAACTGGACTGTGTAACCTTTGTCACACAGCTGACTAATGCTAATCAGATTGTATTTAAGATTATCAACAACTAGGACATCAGAAATAGAGATTTTACCGTGGATAAGCGTACCCTTACCCACAGTGTTACCGTATGCATTGTCACCAAACACAATTTTAGCTCCTTTGTGTGGTGTGACGTCTGTTAGCAGCTTTTTATTTCCTGTCATGTGTCTTGCACAGCCGCTATCCAGGTACCACAATGTTGTTTCAGCTGCTGCTTTGTACCTGTTATCCTGCAATCAAACAAGCAGCTTTTGGTACCCAATTTTACTTGGGTCCAGATTGGATTACCCCTTTCGGGACCCAGACTTGAATTATCCTTACAGTCTTTCCAGTATGTGGGTCCACAAAAGTCTGTGCATAATTGCGGTGAGATCTGTTGAGTTTTGATTTCACATTTTGACCATATGAATCTCTCCTTGGCTGAGTATTTTTCCAACCAGTTTTTACCTTCTTTGAGCTACGCCACGGCTGGTTAGGAACAAACGGTTTTTGACCAGCTTTCGCTTTGTCTTTGTCCAGTTTGTTCTTTAGCCAATTAGGCTTGGAGCTCTCAGGTTTTGAAAAGCCGATACCAGCTTTTCCATTTTTGCTCAACTTTGGAGAGTTCTGATCATCATATTTTACCGACTCAAAGCAGTCATATATCACATTAGCTTTGAAAAAATTCATTTTATTGAACTTGTCATAGGCCTGCTGTGACTGAGTACTGGTCTCTCCTTCACTGAATTCACTACTATTGAATCCCAAACCAGACTTATCATTGGCTAGTTTTTTATTCTCGTTCAGTTTGTGAAGAGATCGAGAAGACCGATTCCAGGCGCTCACTACTTGCTTCAATATTTCAATTTCAGCTTTGAGCTCACTGGTCTCATTTTTCAACACATCATTCTCAGCTGTTAGCTTACTTAGCTCGATTTTCAAACTGTCAGTGTCACCAAGTTCAACAGCACTTGATTCGACTTAGCTATTTTTCAAATCAGCATTTTCAGCTTTCACTTCTTCGAACGAGTGAGAAAGCTTCCTATACTCTTTGACCATGTCATTAAGTGCAGTGACAAGGTCTTCTCATGTAAAATCAACATTAGAGAAGTCAAATACCTCGTCGTCATACGTTTGGTCAGCCATTAGACAGTGAACCTCCTCCTGTTCACTATCGCTGGATGATGAGCTGCTGGATGAAGATTCTGAATCACTATATGCCCAGCTCTTGGTACTTTCCTCAGCCATCAACACTTTACGGTCATGCTTGCGGCTGGGTTTCTTGTCACTTCTCATCCTCATCCGCCTATCCTTGGATCGCTCCTTGGATCTTTCGACATTTCTATCATCATTCTTGTCATCACGGTTGTACCGATCCTCCTTCTTGTATCTATCATCCTTCTTCTCATCTCTTCTGTATCTGTCATCTTTCTTGGGCCTGTTGCACTCAGCTGCAAAATGCCCTGTTCATTCACAATTGAAACATATTCATCCTCATCCGCCTATCCTTGGATCGCTCCTTGGATCTTTCGACATTTCTATCATCATTCTTGTCATCACGGTTGTACCGATCCTCCTTCTTGTATCTATCATCCTTCTTCTCATCTCTTCTGTATCTGTCATCTTTCTTGGGCCTGTTGCACTCAGCTGCAAAATGCCCTGTTCGTTCACAATTGAAACATATCACGTCAGATACAGATTTATCAGATTTATTAATATGAGTACTGTAAATGTTCTCTGGTTTCTAAACACAGAAACTCGATTCAAAAGATTGAACCAGAGAATAGACTCGAATGTTTATCTATGAATATCAACAGTAATGTTCTTCGAGTCTTGTGAGCTTTTTGAATATATTCAACAGATAGAAAGCTCTGGGTGTATTTTTACAGCGTGACCGCGATGATAATGATGAATGTGTTTTCTTCAATCCATCTTCAGGTATTTATAGGCTTCGTCCAACGGTCATAAATGCTTCAAAGGAAAATAAATCCCGTTTGAATCTCTGTGAAAATTGTACGCCGTAAAACCTGCTCCACTAAAAGGTAAATTGCCCATTGACAGAGCCAATTTGTTGTATACCATTTTTGTGCAAACATTGAAAAACGGCCTCTGTACATTGTACTATTTACCCAAAATAGTACCTGCGCTGTCTCCTCAATTCCAGGCAATTGTACGATTCTACATATCTTTTCCATTTGAGTATACAATCGTATTTGAATCAATTTGAACTTGCGCCTGGAACTATTTATCTTAACTAGCTCCAACTTCCTTCGTCGTTTGCAATGTTGCGACTGGAAAATGTTTAAATGTATGCACCGACTGGTTTCCTTTATACCACGTGCGTTTTTCCAGTGACTGGTTCTTTATTAAATCCAACGACTGGTTAGTTAAAACGCTGACGTTTTAACTTATCCATACGACATCGTTTTGCTAAAACTCTCGACTGGTTAAATATAACACTGTAGCTCTCGTCTGGTTCTACAAACCATCAAATGATACAGCCACGTAACTGCATCTGGATTACCCAACGACTCGTCAAACTTCTTTACTGTAGCTTGCGTCCGGATTACTATATCTTGCGTCTGGTTCTGTAATCAACTGTAGACTGCGACTGTTTCTAAAGCACTATAGCTTGCGTCTGGTTTACTATATCTTGCGTCTGGTTCTGTAATCCACTGTAGACTGCGACTGTTTCTAAAGCACTGTAGCTTGCGTCTGGTTTACTATATCTTGCGTCTGGATTACTATATCTTGCGTCTGGATATCACCAACAACCCTGTCGTCTGGATCCTTTCTTACTGTTATCAACGTCTGTATTTCTTGACTTATTTTGTTATCACCAAAACTAATAAATTTTATCCTAAAATTTCTGGGACGCTCCCAGCAGCACGGCATCAACCTTACTGGGATCCACCGAAATCCCCTCGGCTTAAATCACATGTCCCAAGAATACGACGCGATCCAACCAGAACTCGCACTTGGAGAACTTAGCATACAACTGTTGGTCTCTCAACGTCTGAAGGACAATCCGCAAATGCTCCTTATGCTCTAAAGGAGTCTTTGAGTAGACTAAGATGTCGTCGATGAACACGATCACAAACTGATCAATTAACTCACGAAAAACTCGGTTCATCAGATCCATAAAGACTACAGGCGCGTTGGTCAAACCAAACGGCATCACCAGAAACTCGAAATGTCCGTACCTTGTACGAAACGCAGTCTTTGAAACATCTTGGTCTCTCACTCTCAGTTGATGGTACCCTGAACGCAAATCAATCTTCGAATACATCACAGAACCTTACAACTGATCGAACAGATCATCGATTCTCGATAACGGGTACTTGTTCTTGATTGTCGCCTTGTTCAACTGGCGGAAATCAATGCACATCCGCATTAAGCCATCCTTCTTCTTCACAAACAAAATGGGCGCTCCCCACGACGACATACTAGGTCGGATGAAACCTTTCCAGCAAATCATCTAACTGCACCTTGAGTTCTCCCAACTCCGCAGGCGCCAACGATACGGGGCACGAGAAATCGGAGTTGTGCCAGGCACCAACTCGATGCTGAAGTCAATCTCCCGCCTCGGAGGAAAACCAGGAATCTCCTCCGGAAACACATCGAGAAAATGCCGCACCACGGGAACGTCGCTAAGCTGAACACGAGAGGAAGAAGACGCATCCAAAGCGTATATCAAGAAGCCAGCATTCCCCAAGGACAACAAACTGAACATCTCCATCGCTGAGACTAATGGGATCTTCGATCGAGAATCCTGACCGTATAAGTCCCACTTCTCGCCAGATATAGGCCTAAAGCGCACAATCCCATGGAAACAGTCCACGGAGGCCCTATACTTGGACAACACGTCCATCCCAACTATGCAATCGAAGTCCCACAACATCAAACGGATCAAGTTCGCTAACAGCACATGCTCACCGACCGTATAAGTCCCACTTCTCGCCAGATATAGGCCTAAAGCGCACAATCCCATGGAAACAGTCCACGGAGGCCCTATACTTGGACAACACGTCCATCCCAACTATGCAATCGAAGTCCCACAACATCAAACGGATCAAGTTCGCTAACAGCACATGCTCACCAAAACGCAACACTCCATCTAACAAAACCTCCTGGGAGAACAGGCTCACACCACCAGGGGTAGAAACAGAAACAGCATCGCGCAAAATAATTGTACACAGACCATGCTCAACAACAAACTAATCAGAAACAAAAGAATGCGATGCACCGGTGTCAAACAACACACGCACAGGAAAGTAAAAAACGAGACAAGTACTTGCGATCACCCGACTCGGCGTCTCCTTTGCCTGCTCCCTCGTGATGGCGTTGACCTGAGCATGCTGGGGTCCAGAGAAGAAAGGCTGAGACGACTGTCCGAACCGCGACGGACCAGGCTGCTGAAACAGCCTAAACTGAGTCTCACCCAACCGAGGCTGCTGAAACTGAGGGGAATGACCCCTAGACTGACCTCCTCGACCCTGAGGCTTGGCCGCGATCTGCTATGATCCAGCTGACGGACACACTCTAGCAAAATGTCCGTACTGACCACAAAGGTTGCAGGAGCCCTGCACACCAACACACTGGGTAGAAGGATGCTTCCCACCACAAAAACCACAAAACTCAGCCCGAGAACCACTCCTACTCGAGCTGCCCGAACCAGAAGAGCCAGAACCCGACTTCTTCTTGAACTGATGACCGTGGGGTCGGAACCTCTGACGGCCAGACTGCTGTGCCACCTGTGGCTGCTGCTGCTGCTGTGGCTGATGGGCTGACTGGGAGGACTGAGAAGACTGTGCTCCCTGAATAGCAGGATGACCACCCTGCGCTGCCTGCTGCCTACGAGCACAACGACTACGCAAACCTTCCTCAATGTCGATGGCACTATCCACTGCCTCAGCGTAAGTCTTGGGTTTGCTGGTCAGCACCATCTGATACAACTCTTCGTTCAAGCCCTGTGGCTGCTGCTGCTGCTGTGGCTGATGGGCTGACTGGGAGGACTGAGAAGACTGTGCTCCCTGAATAGCAGGATGACCACCCTGCGCTGCCTGCTGCCTACGAGCACAACGACTACGCAAACCTTCCTCAATGTCGATGGCACTATCCACTGCCTCAGCGTAAGTCTTGGGTTTGCTGGTCAGCACCATCTGATACAACTCTTCGTTCAAGCCCTCAAGAAATCTGGTCTGCTTGGCCCTCTCCTGGCCAGAAACATGGGGAACGTATGCCAACAAAGAAGAAAACTTCCTAGCATACTCCCGGACAGACATCGAGCCCTGCTCTAGGTGATCGAACTGCCGCTCCCGGGCGTTCACATAAGACTCGTGTACATACTCCTGCCGGAAGGTCTCGCAAAAACTGCCCCAAGCGATCCCAACGCCGGTCTCCAGCAAGGTACTCGAAGCGCCTCGCCACCAGCGCTCTGCCGCCTTCCTAAGAAAGAGGGTCACTAAACTCAATCGAAGATCATCATCATACTGAACCCGATCGAAAAGACCGATGATGTTCCGGAGCCACGAGTCTGCATCTTCACTGGACTCTTCACCATTGAAGACTGGAGGGTTCATCCGCTGAAATCTCGCTATCACGACATCCATCCTCTCCACAGGAGGTGCCGCAACCTCAACTTCCTCCTTGTCGCTAACACGAGTATGACTGCGAGCACTACGCCTATCCTCATTCTGTCCTGCTGATTCCTCAAACAGCCCCCTACCTCTCCCACGACGTCTAGGCGGCATCTACGAAAACACTCAACAAGATCAAGTAAAACAAAACAGATACAACATAGATAGCATATAACACAGAAATATGCAGCACGTAGTCACATAGCCAAGCACATGCAACACACGACACTGTGCCTAGACTCAAGTGTGATCAAGGAAATTGAGCTTATCCCAGCTTAAGCTCTGATACCAAAAATGTCAGGCCTCGTGCTCATATCAGAGATAAAACATACAAACACATGCGGAAGCTACTAAAAAGCGGATAAAATTTTCGCTTTTGGCCTGACGATTAAAAACAATATAATTTAAAATAGTGCGATACTCAAAAATAAATATCCCAGTTTTCGAAATCAACGAAACAACAAATGGCTACACACCATTTCAATACAATACAGCATACATGCACAAGTATCAGACTCCAACCACTGGCTACAATAACGAAGCACAGGGCATCCCCTGGCTAACAATACTGATACATAAATATATGCTATACGCTACTAGGATACTCTAACCACCTCCTGGGGCAACCGCCAGCTGGGTTAAAACCACGAACAGCTGTAAAACCTAGATTCCCTGAAACAACACAAACAAGGAGAACAACCAAGCCCCAGAGGGACATGGGGTCAAACCCCAGTACGGAGAGCAACTGCAATAGCTAAAAGAAATGCATAAGATAAAATGCATATGCTATGCATGAGACACCGGATAACAGCTGAAGGCTACAACCAACAAGGGAGCCAAGGAACTCAAACATAGCTCCACAAGATCAGCAACGAATCAGTGGCCACAGGGTGTGTTCAAAGTGTGGTAATGAGCCACTCGCCTTGACAATACACCCGAATACCAGATGCATCAAACAACTCAACCTGCCGTTGCCTCGCCCATGAACTGTGATAGTTAACCACTCGGCGCATGGTGGCTAACAAATCCCAGCAGGGAGATGAGAGTGCGGTATTGCCGCTCGCCCTCGCATCCTGGTAAGAAACAACAGCAATACAACGAGATACAAAGCCATGGCTGCAACAGAAATATGAATACAATATGGGAAATGCGTGTATGCATAAACATAGCAACTAGAATCCACAGCGATCACATATGCACACAGCAACATCCCCGGCAATGCACCAGCAGCCATCTAACATTAAATCTCACGCCAATTCCCAGCTACATCAAGATCTAATCCGTACCATAAATTCCTGAGATACAACTAGAAAGAAGATTGCCTCAACGAATAGTCCGAGCAACACACAGATCTGTCACCTGCTAGCCAATACAAACAACTGATCAAGGACTACATCTCAGAAATGCCAACGGTTGGGAGTTATCAACTCCACCAGCGCTAATTCTACCTTTATACACTACGAAAAGCTCTAACAAAGCTTAAAAAGGTAGAACCTTTACTTACCCCAACAAGCTAGGATAGGATGCTAACAAGCTAAAAAAAGGAGATGTCTCTGTGATCCTCTTCCAGCTCCTCCGCTGCCTAAGAGAAGGGTAAGAAACGAAGCGCCTTAACGAGAGGAGTCCAACGCTACCTCAAACGTAACAAACGCTGGCCAGAAACGACGGGAATTCGCCGGAGAAACTTACGGTGAACAGTGTTCTAGGGTTCGAGAAACAAAGGTCGATAATCGAGAGAATATTTCGCTAAGTGTGGGATCTAGTAATCGATCGAAGACCAAGTCTTCAATTATATAAACTTCTTGACTGCTGATAACAAATCCCACCGACAAAACCAGCCGACACTCGTTGAAAACACAACCAGCAGATGCAAAGCAAACCAACTGCTGAATTCTCAAATAACACTAAGCAAAACGGTGTCGCAGCAACTTAACTTAACGACGTCGCATAGCTTACGTCATTCTATCTGTCAACAGCTGGTTAACCAAAACCAGCGACTGGATTCTCAACAACGCAACATATCCCTACGATTGGTACCAGACGCAACACTCGAAAAGCAGCGTTTCAACTAATCTAAACGGCGTCCCTTAACCACGTCAGCAAATCTGTTGAAATAACACATGCAACGACTGATCGCTACTAGGGGCAAACACACCAGCTGCTGATTTCTTAGCGCTAATCAAAACGACGTCGCCTCTAATAATCCAAACGAAGGCGTATTGCACTTCGCTACAGGAGCTTGCTGCTAACAGATATCACCCAGTCGATGCTTCACAAAACGTCACTGTTTTGAAATCCTTAGCGCTCTCTGCTGAATCCACGTAAGCATTGCTGCTGGAAGATCCTACACAACGCCTAAAATACTATCTGCTGGTAGACTTTGCCAACGACTGGTCACTCATGCCAAAACGACGGCGTTTGATCTCCCGCGTTACTAATACACGCTACGACTGGATTTCACCAAATCGACCAGCTTTCACCATGAAACCAGCTTTCACCCAAAAATCTCAAAAATACAAAAACTTCCAGAATTGCTCTAAATGTGATTTCTGACCCGAAAATGAAAACAAAACATCCAAACAGAGATCTAAACCACCAGAAATCTCTAAACTGATTAATTCAACCATTAATCTTACATCAAATTCAGGTCTCACAAGGGACGTCCAAGATGGTACAACAGTTTACTTCCAGTAGTGCAGAGAACACCAAGCTGGTTCACCGGCTTGGAGCTGGAGCAGCACGAAGATCAAGCGCAGAATGTTGAAGTACAGAACGGCTCAAGCGTAGATCAAGTGCAGTGTACAAGAGAAGTGTTCAAGTGTAGAGCCGTATACAAGAGCAAAGATCAAGTGCACGTGTGATCATTGAGCATGGCTATAATCAGTTCATCATAGGATCTCAGTCCTTGGGTAGACTGAATCAGAACTGATTAACGGTGTGCTTGCCGATAGTTTGGATGAGGTGTCTGAATGGACCATGTGAACAAGAAAGCACACAATGGCTCTTGACGAGAAGAATAGAGCCGAGCTGGTAAACCAGAACAGGGAAGAGAAAACCTGATCAAGGATCCCAGCAGCTGGATGCTTAGATGGGAAGCAGAAGGCTGCTATAAAGGAAGAAGCAACCAGCTGGGAGAAACGACCTGCTTCGTGTAATGAACAAGCCAGCTCTACTGCAGACAAAAGCAGGAAAGAGCAGCTCGAAGTAAAGACCAGCTCGGATAGCACAACAGCAGATGCCATCAAATACGAGCTAGTGCAAAGAACCAAGCTGGTTAAGGTCAAACCAGCTTAACAAGCAGAAGCAGAGTTCAAGAGCAGAATTGGACAAAACGACAAGCAAAGCAATTTGAACACAAGAATTTACGCAGACTACTTTTCAGTGTTCAATTAAATTTGTTGTGTTGTCTTCTCAGAACAAGTTCTAGCCTGCGGAAGCATTTAATGATGAAGGACGCAAAGTACAACAGTGTCAGAAGACTTTTCAATGGCTAAAACTTTGTGTCCAATGGGCAAATCTACACGAGAGGCTATATCAAGAGTAGAGCACAAGAAAAAAAAAGAGGAAGAGCGAACAGAGATAGAGTAAGGCGCACAAAATGAAAGAAGAACGCAGAAGAGCGAAGTGTTTTGCGAACCAAAATGTAAAAATAAAAGAACGCACAACACAAGCTCTGGGAAGACATTGGTGAAATCAGCTCAGATAGGAGCACTTCCCAGTGTGTGAGATTTCATCCTTGAGAGATTGCACTTACACTGTAAATCTCACACACAATTCACTCACATATACTTGAGAGGGCTGATTAGATTAGATGAGTGAATCAAAAAGAAAACTCTCCATTGTAGTATTTGGACAGAGACGTTAAACAAGTCTAATTGTCTTTCACATTGAGATTTTAAAGAAGTGTGTGTAGCCTTTCTCATTGAGGCGTTAAGAAGTGGAGTTAGACATGCGCAACTTGCGGGCTGGTGTGCAGTGGTGTTGCTAGGAGTTCTTGCAACTGCTGGTCGTAGGAGTGGGTTGCGGAAAAGGGTCTCTATAATAAAAACCTTCTAGTGAATCATTCCCGATTGCGGAAGAAGGGAAGACGTAGGAGATTCAGATTCGAACTTCCATAAACAAATCACAGCGTATTTTTTTTACAGTTTTACGCACTTACTTTCATAGGCATAGCATATTTTTTTAATACACATAAAACTGTTTAAAGAGCTTTCGAATATAAGAGTTCAGTTTGAGTTATTTCCGCATGATTTTAATTCATTACTCAATCTTTATCTCGGTGCATTAACATTCAAGAACACTGAGCTATTGCAGCTCAATATCTAAGAAACTAGACAGTTCATGTTAAACCAGCTCGCAGAGCAGTTGGTAAGCTGGACCAGCTCGTAGAGCTGTTGGTCCAACTTTACGCAGATCTGGTTTCGTTGTTGCATGCTGGTTTTCAAACAAGTAAATTTTAAAATGAACGTAACTTACGGGATTGGTGTTTAGGTTGTGTGAGAGCCTACGTGAGTTGTGGCAGAACTCAGGAACACCTCCCACGGTTTTTCGATCCCAACAGCAATAAATGCGTTGTAGGCTTTATTTTACTTGAGCTATTTTAATTTTTGCGCTGTAGCCTTTGCAAACTTCGAGCTCTGTAAAGCTTGTACCTTATGTGGAAAAGACGAAGCAAGTCAGTTTGAACAAAATAATCTTCATAATGCTTGAGTTCAAACTGCTTTGCTCGTCTGAGCTGTTCTGTCCAGATCTGGTCTCTCAGCTGGTGTCCTCCCAACTGGTTTCCTTCATCTGCTCTTTTCTAAGCTACTCTTGAGCTGATCTTCGCTTCTTCTCTAAGCTGCATTTCTTATCTGCTGTTGTTGCTCTTGTACTTAGATGCTCTTGTTCTGTTCGTTCCCGCTCTTGTATGCGCTTTGAAATTGCTGGGCTCTAATCTTGTTTCCCAGCTGGTTTCCTTCCCAACTGGTTTCTTCTTTCACTACAACAATCTTCCTCCACGATTCCTTTAGTATCAAACAACATGTGATCCTTTGTACTGGACATATCTTGCACCAGTGATTATATCATTTCTTCTTTGGATCACATCTGCTCTGATTCAGTTTTCACTGGATCTTTAATCTGCGCTTGATCATCTATCCGAGTTGTTAATCTCCTGAGCTGCTTTTTTTTTGCTGTACCAGGGCCCTCACTGTTCCAGCTTAGATGTCTTCTACAGCACCAGCTTGGGCGTCCCCTCACTGCTCCAGCTTTGGCATCTCAATTATAGCATGCAGCTCTCGTCCAATTTGATCTGCTTTAGTATTTATCCAGCTTGGACTTATGGAGACTGATCAAGTATATCTTGCTCTTATATTTCCTTCTTCTTCTTCAGGATTCAGCTCGAGTTTGTCAAACTTCTCACAGATTCTTCCTCATCTCCATCTTCATCTTTATCTTCCACAATAAATCCATCTCTCGTAAGCATCCATCTTGACTTACGTCCCTGATCTGTAATTCTTCAATCCGAGCTGGTTTGTCCTTAACCAGCTTGGATATCTTCTATGCTGCTCTGGGACTGCACCTCAATCTTAAATCGTTAGTGAGATAATATCAGGTTTTGTGTTAATCAAATTAAGATTCTGATATGTATATATAGATCCAACAGTATCAAATATTTCAAATCTGTTTGTCGTGCTTATTTTTATGTAGGTTTTTATTAATGTAAAAGGGGGAGATTGTTGGATCTTTGTAACAGATGAGATCTTAATTTTGATAAACACAAAACCTGATGTTATGTTTCTAACGATTTAATCTTGTGTGCAGGTCTTAGCTGTAGCAGATCAGAAGCGAGCTGGTTTAGAACATGTGAGGACTTGAAATTTACTAATTGGTGATTAACGAAAATAATCTGATCTGGATAAGGATTAACCAAGGGAGATTTTAACCATCGGGTTTTCAAATTTGAAGGAATTGGTTTTTCTGTTGGTGATTATTGGTTTTTCAGATTTGAGGTAGAACAGATTAGATGTGAACTGTTGGTCGCTATCGTGTGGCTTGGAACAGATCCTATTGGTGTAAGTGAATTTGAGACCGTATTCGAGTATGATATGTTTTGGTGTATTGCGCTTGAGTTGATTGTTTGTCGGGAATTGGTATTGGAAGATATCAGATTTGAGATGTTCCGGAGGCTTTGAGTTGAGAGAACAGATTTGGTTAGCGGAATCTATATTTGGAGGTAATGCGACGTCGTATCACATTACCAGATTTGACGTTGGTTGAGTGAAATATGTTCAGTGGGAATGAGCAGATGTGCGCGTCTATTTGGGGATGAGCGAGCGGGCCATTGTCGTGAGATCTGTTTGTTGGGAGTGGGACTCCAACGCGACGTCGTTTGGTGATCGTGCGCGAGAATAGCGTAGCAGAGTCAGATCTGAATTAGCGCTAAGAAGTGAGATGTCGCCCATATCTGAGGTAGCGCCCAGATTTGAGTGATTGACTTTAACTGTAACTTTGACTGGGAGATTTAAATATAAGTGTCGATTAACACTTAGTCGATTTCGAACCCGATATTTCTTATTTTCTTCCCAAGAGTCTCCCGAAACCCTTACTGTTCATTCGAACATTTCTCCGCCGATTGCGTTATATTTACACCACCGTTTGGAGCAAGATTGGTGGAGCTGAGCTCGTCTTCCTTAGGGCTTTTGATTGATACCAGTTTGGAGACTTGAATCGACGAGTTGAGGGAGCGCAAAGTAGTTGCAGAGTTCGAATATCTTCGCGATTTTTGACCAGTGGTTCTTTCGTTCTTGAACAACTTTGAGTAAGTGATTCTTTACTGATTTAAGCTTCGATTTAGAGCAGGTTAGTGCTCTGTAGAGTTGAGGTGGCAATTTTATGCTACGCGGCGTTAGGCCGTAAGCTGAATGAGTTTTGATGTGAGCTGATTATTAGATATCTTGGCAGATATTGAGATCGTAGGCATTTTATATTGAGTTCTGGAAGAGATAGTTGAAGCAGGCTGTTGGAGCTGTGTTCTGCGTAATCTGTCGAGGTATTAGCAGCTTAGAGGAGGTACGGATTTGAGATATTTTTAGTGTGATCTGAATGCTGTGAACGAGTGATTACGTGAAAAGATTTGACCTGGCTGTTATGTGAATTATCTGTTCTGTGAGTACATATGAATTATGTATGTTGTGATCTGATATTGGCTGGCATTCACGATTACATATTGAGCCTGATATTTGATTTATGACTCGAGTCGAGCTAGCGTTGTGATCGGCAGGCTGAGTTGTCACGCCTGGAAGGTCCAATGCTATCATCGAGGTGGTGTCGAGTCGAGCTAGCGTTGTGATCGGCAGGCTGAGTTGTCACGCCTGGAAGGTCCAATGCTATCATCGAGGTGGTGGCCGACTGAGTCATCGCGCCTGAAGACCACTGATCTGTGATGGTCGATGGACCTAAAGATCACGGATCGATGATTCCCATCGGCTGATTGGAAGTGCGTGGTG
The DNA here is from genome assembly GCA_001598015.1 of Dorcoceras hygrometricum. NCBI lineage: Eukaryota > Viridiplantae > Streptophyta > Magnoliopsida > Lamiales > Gesneriaceae > Dorcoceras > Dorcoceras hygrometricum. Next base: position 35,747 of record KQ995713.1, read on the forward strand.
TTTGAGGCTCAATTGAGATTTGATTGCCAGCTGAGTTGTTGGCCTTGATGACCGATATTCCTTGATAACCTCATGCATCTCATATCTTGAAATATTGCATGTTTATGAATTGATGTTTTATGAGTGCTCTTCGTACTGAGGTTTGACCTCGTTTCTTTTCCCTGTTTTTGGGCTGCTTTGGTCTGTGTTGGCCTTTGCAGGATCTTCAGGTAATCCAGCTGGACCGAGTGGAGCGTCGGCTGGTAGATCCCCATTTTGAGTCCCAGTTATATGTATTATGTATTGAACCAGGGGATGCCATGTGTTACTTTGTATTGGGGATCTGTATTTGAAGCATACTTGGATTTAATTATGTGCTGTTGATGTTGGATTTTGAGTTAAATCCTTATTTTGAGTATGCTTGTATTTTTAAGGGATGAATCCTGTTCAGGCCCAAAACAAAAACTTTTAGCCCATATTTTGAATGCTTCCATGAAATTAAGATTAATTGAGTAATTACTCCGAGTTAGTGCATCGGGCCTGACATATTGGTATCAGAGCTTAAACTGGAATAAGCTCGATTTCTTTTCCATCACGCTCGAGTCTAGGCACAGAGTTTGAGCTTTTGATTTTGATTGACTCTGTGATTTGTGTGATTTTGTATCTGTCTTTGTGTTATATTTGTTGTTCTTACCTCTGAGTTTTGGTAGATGCCCCCGAGGAGAGGTATTCCATGAAATTAAGATTAATTGAGTAATTACTCCGAGTTAGTGCATCGGGCCTGACATATTGGTATCAGAGCTTAAACTGGAATAAGCTCGATTTCTTTTCCATCACGCTCGAGTCTAGGCACAGAGTTTGAGCTTTTGATTTTGATTGACTCTGTGATTTGTGTGATTTTGTATCTGTCTTTGTGTTATATTTGTTGTTCTTACCTCTGAGTTTTGGTAGATGCCCCCGAGGAGAGGTAGGAGTTTAATCGCTAGGAAGACTGGTGAGGAGTCTAGAGCCCCGAGCAGTGATGAGGATGTTGAGCAGCAGAGTATACCTTTGCGTCGTCGTGCTAGACAGACATAGGTAGAAGATGTGACGAGATAGATTGGCGAGATGGAACTAGTTCTTGCTAGGTTCCAGAGGATGAATCCCCCTATGTTTTCTGGTGCCAAGGGTGGTTTGATGGCTGAAGGAGGTTGGAACATATGGAGGAATTGTGTGATGCGGTGGAGTACTCTCAGGAGAGGATACTGAAGTTAGCCGTTTTGCAGGTGAGGTATAATGCTCAACGATGGTGGAAGGGTACTTCATGAGTCATGAGATAGAGTGGTACTCTGATTTCTTGGGAGAGCTTCTGTGTAGCTTTTCGACAGGAGTATACCCCTGAGTCCTACTACAATAACCAAGAGTGGGAGTTCGATAATCTGAAGCAAGGGGACTTGAGGGTAGTTGAGTATGCTAGACAGTTTTCGTCGCTTCTGTCATATGTCCCACATGTTGCTAACCAGGAGAGGACGAAGAGGAACAAGTTTTTGAGAGGCTTGAAGCCTGAATTATTTCGTATGGTGCTGGCTGGTTCCCCTGCGACTTATGCTGAGGCCGTGGATAGAGCGGTGGACATTGAGGAGAGTCTGTTGGAAGCGCAGAATCAGGTTCAGCTGACAGCTGGACGCACTTTCCAACCTGTTCCCGAAGCGATGCCATTGTTTCAACCTCCTCAGACTTCGCAGCAGTTTAATCGCCAGAGGTTTAAGCCTCGTGGGAAGCAGTTCAAGAGATGGTCGAATTCGGGTTCTTCTGGTTCTGCTAGCTCTGGTAGTAGTGGCTCCGGAGGAGTGATGTGTGGTCAGTGCAGGGATAAGCATATGACTTCGCAGTGCCGTGGAGTTCGGGGTCTTTGCCATCAGTGTGGCCAACCTGGACATTTCGCTAGAGTGTGTCCTTTGATGGGTGGACAGTCCGTGAGTCATTCGCAACAAGATTCGGCTGGTGGTTCTACATATATACCGCAACCTTTTGTTCAGTCCAACGATCAGGTTTCCAACCACGAGAACCATCTAGGTTTGGAGGATCTTCTAGACCTCAGTTTTCGGGACCGCAGCAAGATCAGATGAATGCCTTGATGAGAGAGCAAGCTGATGATAGGCCTGAAGGAGTTATTGTAGGTACTTGTGCTATCTTTGATTTTCCTGCACGAGTTTTGTTTGATACAAGAGCATCACACTCTTTTATATCTGATTTGTTTGGGCATGAGTGTGGGTTGAGTGTTACTCCACTGTGTGATGTTGTGTCTGTATCTACTCCTGCTGGTGTGTCGTTGATGTCCCATGAAGTGGTTTTTGATTGTGTGATTAGATTTGATGAGAATGTGTTGGTGACTAACCTGATTGCCTTGGAGATTAGAGATTTTGACTGCATCCTGGGTATGGATGTTTTGTCTGCTTATAGAGCGACTGTAGATTGTTTTCATGGTGTAGTGAGGTTTATGCTTCAATTTGTAGAGAAGTGGGATTTCTATGGTGCTGATTCGCGATCAAAGATTCCACTGGTGTCAGCCATGGAGATGTTCAGTCTGTTGTCGCTAGAGAATTCGAGGTTTATGATCTATTCCCTTGATGTTTCCCGAGAATCGCGGATAGAGTTGAGCGTCCCGATTGCTCGAGAGTTCCCTGATGTGTTTCCGGATGAGATTCCTGGATTCCCTCCTAGACGAGAGATTGAATTCAGCATAGAGTTGGTACCAGGGACAGCCCCAATTTCGAGAGCCCCGTATCGGTTGGCTCCAGCTCAGTTGAAGGAACTCAAGTATCAGTTGCGTGATCTTTTATAGAAGGGATTTATTAGGCCGAGTATATCGCCTTGGGGAGCTCCGATTCTCTTCGTGAAGAAGAACGATGGATCTATGAGGATGTTTGTTGATTTTTGGCAGTTGAATAAAGCGACGATCAAGAACAAGTATCCTTTGCCAAGGATTGATGACTTGTTTGATCAGTTGCAGGGATCGGAAGTGTACTCTAAGATTGATCTGCGATCTGGTTATCATCAGTTGTGGATTAGAGACGCTGATGTGGCGAAGACGGCTTTCAGGACTAGATACGGGCATTATGAATTTCTTGTGATGCCGTTTGGATTGACGAATGCTCCTGCTGTCTTCATGGATTTGATGAATCGCGTCTTTAGTGAGTACATCGATCGTTTCGTGATTGTCTTCATAGATGATATCCTGGTTTATTCGAGGAATTTTAGAGAGCATAAAGAGCAATTGAGGTTGGTGTTGCAAAAACTGAGAGACTCACAGCTCTACGCGAAATTCAGCAAGTGTGAATTCAGGCTGGATAGAGTATCTTTTTGGGTCATGTCATATCTGCAAAGGGTATTTCGGTGGATTCTAGTAAGGTCGAAGCAGTTCTTAACTGGGAGAGACCTAGGAATGTTTCTGAGATCCGAAGTTTCTTGGGTTTGGCTGGCTATTGCAGATGTTTCATTGAAGGGTTTTCTTCTATAGCCAAGCCGATGACGCAATTGACCCAGAAGGATAGGAGATTTCTGTGGACAGATGAATGTGAGTCGAGTTTCCAGTTGCGTTGTCAGGCCTCGTGCTCAACTTAGAGATAAACCACGCAATAAACAATTGCGGAAGCAATAAAATAGTGGTTAAATTTTTCGCTTTTGGCCTGACTGAAAAGTAACATAATTTAAAATACTTCAATACTCAAAATATCCCAGTTAAAATAACATAATACAACATCACAACATGTATCAAATACATGAACCACAGAATACAACTGGATACAACAAAGCACAGGGCCTTCCCCGGCTACTACTATAGATACATATATGCTATACGCTAACTGGGACACTCTAACCACCTCCTGGGGCACCTCCAGCTGGGTCAACTCCACGACCAGCTGAGAAACCTGGGAAAACTTGACAACAAGCAGGAAAACAAACAAACCAAGCCCCAGAGGGACAAGGGATCAAACCCCAGTACCGAGAGCAACTGAAAAACAGCAGTAAGATAGCAACAGATAAAATGCGAATGCTATGCATGAGATGAGGCTACAACCGAAGGCAGGGAGCCAAAGGAATCTCAAGAACAGCTCAACAGCGACAACAAATTAACTGAGCAATAGTGGCCATGGGGTGTGTGAGTATATGGGAGCTACCCACTCGTCTCAACAGACGGTACCAGATGCACAATAATGCACTCAACCCGCTGTTGCCCAGCTCATGAGGTGTGGGAGCTGCCCACTCCGCTCATAGTGGCTAACAGATCCCAATAAGGAGATGAGGTATACGGGAGTTACCCGCTCGTCCTCCAATTCAAGCATCCTGGTACACACAGATCAAGATACAAGGCACGGATAAACAAGATCTGAGTTCAACAACATGAAAATGCGCTCATGCAACAGAATGCAACAGGATATAACAACCAACGAATAGCATACACTGTACAACAGATCAGCAAGCAAACACATATATCCATGCCACATCCAATGCTGTAAAACAAGCTCACATCTGTACCTCAGTTCTGAGCTATAATTACCACAAACGAAGTCCCGAGCAACCAAATTTTAACACAACACAGGCTCAGGGACAGTAACCCAGAACACACTACTGGGAGCTACGAGCTCAACCAGCTTCGTCCTACCCAACGAGTTCAACAACCAGTTCTAATCAAAGCGCAAGGGTAGAACTAGCACTTACCCAACAAGCTACCTGAACGAAAAGACTAATCCGATGCTTATGCTAATTAATTGAGTTAATTAATTGGGTTTAGCATAGACCAGATTTGGCTTGAACAGATCTGGGATGAGTTAGCTTTGAGCTAGTATGCTTGGTGAAGCTATCGGGTTCGTATTAGTCCTTGAATCAGATCTAGAGAGTTGGAGAATTTCCGTGGGAACTGATTAGATGTGAGTGTTGGTCAGCGCTGGGTAATCGCATTCAGTTGTGGAGATGGAATCTGGAATCGCAAGGCAGATGTGAGTACGCTAGCGTGTTTCTGTAGCGAGTAGCTAAACTACGTCATTTGGATTAGTTGGAATGACAACGTTTTGTTTAGCGAGCGAGAATCAGATTCGAGCAGCGTTAGTCTTCAGATTCAACGGGATCTGAGTGATTGCGATGCGACGCCGTTTGCTGCTTAGCGGTGGGATTCAGATCCCAGTTGTGGGTTTTCAGGTTTGAGTATCGGGTGACGTGTCCAGATGCGAGTGTGGACTCTTTGTAACGTTGTTTGGATAAGTCATGATCTGTTTTGGCGTAAAGTCAGATCTGATGTGAGATTCAGATCCGATCGGGAAATTCAGCTTTGAGTCTTAAGTTGTCGGTAGGTTATGTTCTTCAAATTTGAGCAGATCTGACCATTATACAGAGAACCTTGACTTCGTTCGTTATTATTCAGTTTCGACACTTAGAATATTTCTCGACAGCAAATCCTGTCGCGATACCCTAGCTACTGTTCACCGAACCTTATCTTCTCCGATTTCAATGGTAGATATATCCGACTGAAGTAAGAGTGGTAGCGCTGGACTCCTTTGCTAGTAGGTTATGTTCTTCAAATTTGAGCAGATCTGACCATTATACAGAGAACCTTGACTTCGTTCGTTATTATTCAGTTTCGACACTTAGAATATTTCTCGACAGCAAATCCTGTCGCGATACCCTAGCTACTGTTCACCGAACCTTATCTTCTCCGATTTCAATGGTAGATATATCCGACTGAAGTAAGAGTGGTAGCGCTGGACTCCTTTGCTAAGACGCTTCGTTTGGTGCCTCTTTTGGAGACTTGGGAAGAGCTGGAGGTGGATTGCGAAGACATCTCCCTTCTGTAGTCTGTTAGCATAAGTGTTGGATTTCGTCTGCCGTTCAGGTATCTTGCTGGGTAAGCGTTAAGATCCTACCTTGTGCTTCGTTTAGAGCCTTCTGTTGTGTTAGAAGGGTCAGAGCACTGGTTGAGTGCGTATCTCCCAGTTCGTAGTGTCTGTGCTTCGGTCCCTGAGTTAGCGTTGTGTTTTGCTTAACAGGTTTTGCTCGGGACTTCGTTGTTGTAATTATAGCTCATAAGAATTGAGGTACGGATGTGAGCATGTTTCACAGCGTTGAATTGGGCATGGATACTATGTATGCTGCTGTGTATGTCTCTGTGCCGTTATCTGTTTGCTTCTGTTGTGTTGTTATCTGCAAGCTATCATTTTGCATACACGCATTATTCATGTTGCATCCAGATCTTGTTTAGCCGTGCCTTGTATCGTGATCTGTGTGTGTACCAAGATGCTTGTTAGAGGCCGAGCGGGTAACTCCCGTCACCTCATCTCCCTGCTGGGATCTGTTAGCCACTTTGAGAGGACTGGGTAGCTCCCATACCTCATGAGTTGGGCAACAGCAGGTTGAGCTATGTTCTGCATCTGGTACCTGTTAGAGTAGATGCCCAACTAGCCAACTTGTGGCGTGTGGGTTTATAGACTCTTGTATATGACAATCTTTATATATGATATTCACATTTATTTATGGCATTCTTTACTTTCATTGTGTTGTATGATGATTAACAATTACATTGAGTAAAGACCTAGAATGCACTATAGTGTATGTTAGATGTGATAGTGGGTATGACGGCTATCATGAAACACATCTAATAGTCACAGTGTATTCTGAATTAGTTCCTAGTCGATTGGGCCGTCAGAATGAGGATAAGACCGCCCGAGCTTGAAACTAGTATCTGCGATGTGAAGAACCATGTTTTATTGGCAGGGAACATTGTGATGTTCTGAGCATGCAGATAGATAGTGACCTGGTGATCTATCGAACTACCCTCGTTCGGACTTTCCAAGTGGTTACGATTTGTCGAGTGGATAAGTCCGAGGTCTTGGTTGTACTGATTAGTCCTCACGACTCGAAACGTCATTGAGACTCTACATGATAGGCGTCTCACTTTGACCCGTTTGCCGACTCACATGGGGTCATTAGGCGGCGGGATTGGGTGAGACCCCAATGCATGTAGGAGTCAATGCATCGTTGTCGAGGATTCACCGCTCGCAGACATGCGTGGATATCCTATGCTATCTGAGGGGATAATAGTGTATAAATCTCTGGCCAGAGTACTAGAAGTGTTTTAGGTAAATGAGTTTACCTATTTACACTCGCGATGTCACTATTCGATCTCCAAGATGTATGCATAGCTATCGGATCTTTAGCGACTCTCGATTTACCAATGTTCGTTGATCTGATCGGGATATATGGATTGAAAGGACCGTACTGTACGCTAACCACGACCAACTGGTTCTTGCAGGCACTATCAGTGATACCTAGGGGATCAAGGGGCGATGTTGCTAGACGCTCTTACCATGTTCCGATGGGCAAGTCCGGAATTGTGATTCCGGAGCCACAATTGTTGTGGGCCCACGGCTAGCTGTATCCCTGAACCATTGAGGGTCACACAAGTACTGGATTAGAGATTCCCGCACGGATACTGAGCTCAATGTGTTGATTGGGAAGAGGATTTTGGGGAGTGCGACTTCCTAAAAGTCAACAGGGGTCAAATCGTGATTTCCCGCTGTTGAGGGGCAAAACGGTCATTTTGCACTGGGGTTCTAAAAAATGGTTTTTCAGATCATAGTATTCAGTTTTGGAAACTGAGTCGATCGGTCCGATCTGATCGGAGATCGGAGTTATGATGAAGTCACGGTGATAGAGATGAAGCGAATGTTCATACGTTGGACCCAGGCCCGTTGGGCCGGTCCAAGTTTATCACTAGTCTACTTAATGTAGACTTAGGGGCTTTAATCATGAACGCATAACACACTTCAACCCTAACCCTAGAGCTCCTAAAAGCCGCCGCCCCCTCCTCTCTAATATAGCCGCCGCCGCCGCCGCGTCGCTGCCCCTCTCGCCGAAATTTGTTCCGACCAACTTTTCGAGGAGAATCCGTTGGTGATAAAATCCATCAGTATTCTAGTGCAGGCTGATCGGAGGGAGATCGTTTCCGGTCATGAACCTGATTGACGAATCTACCGCCGCCTACCGTGAAGAGCCGGCGTTCTTGTAATTCCGGTTGAAGCCAGGCACGAGTTGCTAGCAAGGTAATCAACGAAAACACCCTATGAATGGTTCGTATTGTGTTATTGTTTGAATTGTATTGAACGTCTCCCGGCCAAATTTTGTTCTTCCGCTGCCTCGCTGGGAGACGGGATCCGGATCCGCCACGGTTCCCCAACAGTGGTATCAGAGCCAAGGCTCGGATCTGATCAATACAATACTGCCATATTGCATCAGATCTCCGAATTTCAGATTCAAATCAAAAAAAAAATTTGAAGTGAATGCCGCCGGCCGCCGCCGTGGGCGGCGACAACCCGCGCGCCGGCCCCGCTTGGGTGG